>JAJONZ010037588.1:0-17888 GCA_029582445.1 Solanum paucissectum
AATAAAATAAAAGTTTTATTTTAAAAAATGAATAACTAAAGCTCACAAAGAAAAATTTAAAAAGTTTAAATAAAGTGAAGGGTAATTTTGTAAACAAACAACTTGTTCTTAAAATTTATCAATATATATTATTTTGAATATAACAAACCAAACACTCAATAAGAAATAATCTCAGGACAACTTATTCCATCATAACTAATCCCAACATAACTTATCCCATCATAACTCATATTCAAACCAAACGACCCCTAACACTGCTAATCCTTGACATGAAACCAGGCGTTCGAAGCGGCATGGACAGCTGCTTGTAAAGTAGAAGGATCAACAATGTTTGTCCCATCAGAATATGTATTCCTTGTTGGACCCATTTCATTCTCTGGTCCATACTGTCAGCACAACATTTTATTTCAGGTAACTCAATTCTCTACACAAATATGTTTATCCCTTGATTCCCTCTCTTCTAAGATTTTTCTGTGCTTCGAGGGCTGCTAGTAGCCTATTTCTCGAACCTCCTTGAGTTTTATTTGATCTCCATGAAAGGATTTTGTGGATTTTCTTGAAGTATTTGGTTAATGTCGAGAAGAGTTCAGCCACATCTTGTCAACATCACAAGAGTTTATGGAATATAAAACATGTCTCTATTACCCTTTATATTGGTATCAACTAGGATTTAGGATGGAGTAGCTTCCAAGAACTTAAATTAAACTTGTGTTGTAGAGTTCCACAAAATTTCAATGTCTATAGTAATACCTGTTTTATATCCACTCCCCCTTATATCTTTTGCAGCTAGATGGTACGATCATAGCTCCAGCAGATGCTAAAGCTTGGGGTTCAGACTTTTTGCAATGGCTTGACTTCACAAAAATAGTCGGAATTACAATTAAAGGAAGCGGAAAGATTGATGGAAATGGTGCAGTTTGGTGGCATGATACCCCATTTGATGATCCTATAGAAGAGGAATCAAATTAATTATCCCAACAAACAACACAATGCAGACAAGTCTTCCGATTCCTGTAAATTTTGCTCGATCCTAAGCTGTTTCTTCTACATATGTTGTACCCTTTTCAATTCCTTCATTCTGATCACTGTCAAATTTCTGGCAGCTAAACAGTTCCCTTGGTGGAAGAATGCCAGGCATTAAGCCAACAGTAAGGACTACCAACCACAAAAACGTTCAAGCCACATATGTTGTGTGAATTTTTTAACGCGATACTGTTGTGACGCAGGCTCTTAGATTTTATGGAAGTTCCAATGTGACAGTCACAGGCATTACAATTCAGAATAGTCCACAATGTCATCTCAAGTTTGACAACTGCATTGGGGTATCGGTATACAATTTCAGCGTCTCATCCCCTGGTGATAGTCCTAATACTGATGGAATCCACTTACAGAACTCCAAAGATGTCCTTATCCGCAGTTCCAATGTTTCATGCGGTAATTAATTTTGATTTCTAATTTACTCCTCGATTTTTGCTTAGCTCAGGAGATCGATGTCCTTATTAGCAGTTCCACTGATGGAAAATACACTCACCATCACACATTTTTGGTTTGTGCAGGAGATGATTGTGTTTCAATACAAACTGGATGCTCAAATGTTTATATACACAATATAAATTGTGGACCAGGACATGGAATAAGCATTGGAGGGCTTGGTAAAGATAACACAAAAGCTTGTGTTTCAAATGTCACTGTGAAAGATATCATTATGCATAACACAATGAATGGCGTAAGGATTAAGACATGGCAGGTATGGATACCATTATTCATGATCCGACATTCCAATAATCGTCTTTTCTAGCTTTGTGTTGGATAGGTTTTGTTAACTAATTCCAGGATTTTGATCGATAAGGAGCATTCATACAACCAAATGTATTTGTGAGAAAAAATACAATCATTTTGTGTGTGCAGGGTGGATCAGGGTCTGTGCAAGGACTGATGTTCTCAAACATACAAGTTTCTGAAGTCCAAATACCAATTGTAATTGATCAGTTTTATTGTGACAAGAGCAAATGCCCGAATCAGACATCCGCAGTGGCTTTATCAGAAATTAACTACGAAAAAATAACAGGAACTTATACAGTAAAACCGGTGCATCTTGCATGCAGCGACAGTATGCCATGTATAGACGTGATCCTGACCGACATCCAACTAAAGCCATTACAAGAGCAATACCATATGTATGACCCATACTGTTGGCAGACCTTCGGAGAGTTGTATACTCCTACCGTCCCTCCAATTCAATGTCTGCAAGTTGGTAAGCCATCAAGCAGCACGACTCAAGCTAATCATGGTCAATGCTAAGCAGCACGAGTCAACTCATATATTATTTATTTTGGTGTTCTCATTTGTGAGGCCGGAAAGGTTCTGCTGACCCCTATTACACCATGAGTGCTGATTCTTAATAGGATTAGAACATAGAGTATGTCTTGTTTTATAAGCATTACTTCCCTCCAGCTGAAGATTTCTACAGTATACGGTATGTTAAGACACTTCCCTTCGTGCAAAACTATCTTCTGGTGTTTGTTGGAATGACTACTCCACTATACTATATGCTAACAGAGACAGATCCAAAAATTGAAGTTTATGAGTTTCTATCACAACCTCGAGATAATATAAAATAATTATTAAGTTCACATGAATCTGTAGCTTATAAGCTAAGTCCACCATGATAAACCAGTTACAATCAAAAGCTCAAGGATTTGTGTCTCCAGATATTAATTGTTTCTTCAAATAATCTATCACTTTGGAGACTAGAAATTGGTAAATAAAGGGGTAAGAAATGCAACAGTCCAATCAATTTCGGATTTGTGTGGTTCACGAACGGAAAAAGGGCTAAATATCTCTCTTAACTGACAAAATTGATTTAAATATACCTATCATTATATTTTTTGTTCAAATATACCTTCCATTATACTTTGCCATAAATTTGTCCTTAATTTTTAAGGAGGGACATTTATCAAGCCCAGAATAAAAGGATGTTGACTCCTATGAGTCCACCAAACATCAAGGGACCAAGTCCTTGAATCAAATTAGACCAATAAAGAACAATCTAGAGAGAAGAAAGTAAAGGAACAAATGATATTTACTGATGTGCCGACATTAGACGACACATTTGACGTTTTAAACTACGAATAAATGCAAGTTCTTAAGCAACAATTGTGTTAATTTGATAGTTTTTATGTATTTTGTACAGGAAATCGAAGCAAGACAAAGATGTAGTTTGTGGAAACCTTAACCACCCAAAACAAGAACCTAAATTAGCAAAAATAAAACACAACAAAATAAACAACGATTTATCGTGGAAAACCTCCTTCCTCGAGTAAAGAAAACCACCACCTACACGTCGTAGGATTTCACCAAACTTCACCAACTTCAAAGAACTATTTTAGATTACAACTCTATAATCAAAGAGACTAAGAGCCTGTTTGGTATTGTTGTAGGGAGGCCAAAAATATTTTTTTTGAAAAATCAAGCGTTTGAGAAATCCTTAAAACTGCTTTTAAACGAAAACAAAAGCAATTTTTCTGCTATTGGGTAGAAACTAAAAAATTATGTTTCTTAAAAAAAGAATAAGCAGGGAATTATTTTTTGAAGACTAAGATATCCCTCCAATATCTACATATTTTTTAATACATCTCTTATTAATTAATTAGCAAATCTCATAAGTTTGGTTAAGTTTCATTCAAAAAATTTGTTTTTATTTTCATATAATAATTTTATTTTATTTTATATAATATATTATTAATTTATATTTTATATATCATTTTATGTATTATTTTACAAAATTAGAAATAAAGTTAAGCAGTGCACTAGATGAAATTAATCCTTGATTAAATTCATAAGTAATTTAATTTATATATTAGAATTTGTACACTTAATATGAGAAATTACGTAAGTGTTTAATGAAGGATTTCAAAATATAAATGGAGGAGTGCAATTACAAGTTTCTAATGAAACGATTTGTAATTTATTATTGTAAGAATAATTCGGACAAGAATTTTGAATTATTTTCGCAACTAATTTTGTGGTTTGTGTTCTGTCATATTTAATTAGTACTCAGAATCTTATTTCTTGATAGAGAAGGAAAGAAGCCTGTTTTATCTACATTTTGGACAAGAAAAGAAATGTCTATTCATAGAGCTCTTTCTAACCTAGAAAGTGACATAAGTTTTCGAGCAATACTTGTCCACCTAATTTTTAGTAATTAATTTGGGATCACTGCAGAATTGGAGTCCGTTTGAGAGGTATTTCTCAAATTAAATTTGAGTACATAGTATGTTTTATGTGAATGTATTTGTTGTCCATTATTCATGTAAATAGTATGTTCCTGGAATGCTTTCAATGATTATTACATTCCAACAATACATGCTACTATTACTTCCCTTATGAGCAATCGATGCAATTTCCTAGACTTAATTAATAAGTGTTTTATGAAAAGATTTATTTTGTGAGAGTTGTTTTGTAGAAACTTTGTATAATGACAGGCAATTTTGAGGCACATACTGTTGAATATGAAGGAAGCTAATGATTGGAACATGTCAATGGAACAAGTCCAATGAAGCTGTCTAACGAGTTTACTACTGTAGAGTTAGAGTCACACTAGGACTAGAATATTAAATCCTAAATTATGTACGACGAAGATGATGTATTGTGTATGGGGATAAAGTTGACTAGGATAAGGTATTTTAGTTATAGTAATACTACTCATGCAAACAATATATTTTGTACTGTAGTAGGACTCCTAAGATAGCTAGTATAGGACTCTTCTCCTATATGAGGAGTATGTAACTCAACAGTTTAATCATCAATATAATCCTTGATTTCTCCTAAATCCTTACGTGAAATTTCTACATGGTATCAAATCTTTAAAGTTTCTGCTCTTTAATGTATGTATTAGATCAAAATTAGAATAACCACAATATCAAATTGCAATGACCTCTTCTACTAACACTATATCGGCCTCCTCACTTCACCATCTTTTTGCATCCTGCTCCAATAAACTCAAGCCAACAAATTATCTTATATGGAGGACACACATATCTCAGTTGATTCAGGTGATGAGATTAACTTACCTCATCACTGAGAGCGAACCAACTAAAGGTACTCATTCCACTAGACAAACTACTGAGAAAGTTGTAGCAGTTGAGAAAGGTGCAGAAGACAACAACAATATTGATGACTTGGAGGAGAAAAATATGTTGCTAAGGAGTTGAATTTCAGGCACATTGACAGAAGAAAGCATGCACATGATTGTAGGCTGCTCAATTGCCAAGGATATGTGGGAATGCTTGGAAGAAGCTTACATTCAAGCAACGAAAGATAAGGAGTTCCTGCTTAAACAATAACAACAAAGTATTTGGCAAGGAACCAAAAAAATTGATGAATATATTAAGGAATTTAAAGGCATATGTGATGGTCTTGCAACCATTCACAAATCTGTGGATGAATATAGCAAAGTAATTAATCTTGCTAGAGTTCTAGGTCTCAAGTATAAGACTTTCAGAACTTTCAAGCTAGGTAAGACACCATATCCCACTCTCAATCAATTTGTTAATGCTCTCAGTGGTTTTGATATGAAATGACATTCTTTACCCAAAGGGGAAGGGGAAGAGGAATCTACTTTCAAAGAAGAGGAAACCATAACTTTGATTCCAGAGGAAGAGGCTTTAAGCAATCTAGGCTAGGAACAAGTTCTTATAATAGTAACTATGGACCAGGTCCTCAGAACAACCCTTCAAGTGGATGTCTGGATATGAACAACTATGATGCGTGTAAAATTTGTGGTAGGAATAACCATACTACTCTTAAGTGTTTCTACATGTGGGACTACTTTCACCAAGCTGCAGATGAGCTACCACATTGGCTGCTACTAATCTATAAAACACTACTGATGACACCTTGTATGTGGACTCAGGAGAAAGTAATCATATGACAAATAACTCAAGTATTTAACTGATCTTAAACACTACAATGGACCATATAAAATCATTATTGGGAATGGATAAAAGTTAGACATAACATATATTGGGAACATATCAGGGTCCGACCTGAAGTTAAATGAAGTTCTAGTAGTTTCTAAGATTAATAAAAATCTACTCTCAGTTAGTAAACTTGCAAAGGATTATTGTTGTACTCTTGAGTTTGATGAAACTAACTTTTTTATAAAGGACAAGAAGACAAGGACACTGTTGGCCAAGGGATCTAAAAGGAATGGACTCTATGCTTTGGAAGATAACAATCTTTACGCTTTAACTACTGCACACGATTAGAACACATCATACACCATGTGGCATACTAGATTAGGACACCCTAGTTTGAAGCCTTTAAAAGTTTTTAGTAGTAATAGTTGCATCAATGTTAGTAGTTGGAATAAAATGCCTTCTCTTTGTTCTACTTGCCAGTTGGGCAAAAGTTGTAGACCTCCATTAGGTTTGAGAATTAAAACTAAGAAGAACCTTTATTGAAAATTCATTGTGACTCATGGGGACCTGCTCCTGTTGAATCTTCTCAACATATCAAATATTATGTCATTTTTGTAGATGATCACACAAGATATACATGGATTTATCCACTGAAAAAGAAATCTAATGTTTTTGAGGTTTCTGTAAAATTTGAGAAAATGGTGGAAAAACAATTCTCTAAAGAAATTAAGATAGTTCAGTGTGATGGAGGTGGTGAGTTTATCAAAGCAGACTTCATTAAGCATTTGGAAGATTGTGGCATTGTGAGATATATTTCATGTCCTAACGTACCCGAACAAAATGGAGTTTCAGAAAGAAAACATAGGCATATTGTGGAGACTGCCTTAACTCTACTACTTCCTGCTAACCTACTTTTGTTTTTATGGGTTGAAGCTTTCCTCACTTCAGTGTTCCTCATTAAAAGACTGCCCTCCTCAGTCCTAAAAATGGTGACTCCATTTGTTAAGTTGTATGGAGATCAATCTGATTACAACATCCTAAAAATGTTTGGGTGTAGATGTTTTCCACATATCAAGGGTAGAAACAAGTTCACTCCAAAGACTTACCCTTGTGTGTTCATAGGGTACAACAACTTACACAAAGGATATAGATTTTATCATCCCTCTAAAAGGAGAGTGTACATATCCAGACATTTGTTGTGTTTGATGGAAACACATTACCCTATATGTGTCTCAAAATCAATCTCAGACTAACATTGATGTCTCACCTCATCTTGCTACTTTTGTTGAGTTTTTCTCTAAACAGCAAGCACATGATAATAATAATTCAGAGGAAGTACATCCTACTATTACGCAAGTTCTTGGTGAAAATTCTACTATAACAACCCATAAACTCCTTGATGATGAGAGTGTTATTGACCCATTATGTGCTGTATCAAATGATGATCATGAGGAACAGGTTGAAAGTGATGCTCCATATAGTAGTATTAAGACTCCAACTACATATTCCAGATCCGCTAGTGGTAGTGAGGAAGGTCCTGTCAATAAGCATCATCAACCTAAAGATACTACACTTCAATCAACTACTTTAGTTGATGTACCAGTTGATCATCAACTTGACAATACTACACTACAATCAACTAATTTAGTTGATGTACCAGTTGAGGTACTTCCTACACCACAAGGGCATCATATGGTCACCAGACACAAGGTGAAGGAACATCACCAATCACTTGTTGCTCGCATCGGCAATGAAATTTTGAGAGAACCAAATACTTCTAAGGAAGCACTAACGTCACCTCATTGGCTTGCACCAATGTAGGAAAAAATCAATGCTTTACATACTAACAAGACATGGATATTGGTGCCCAAATCTCCAGTTATAAACTTGGTTGGTTCAAAATGGGTGTTCAAGACAAAATTAAATATTGATGAAATAACTGATAGATACAAGGCCAGACTTATGGATAGGGGTTTCTCGCACTCTAAGTGATAGATTTTGAAGAAACATTTAGCCATGTGGTTAAAGATACAACTATTAAGGTGGTTCTATCCATTGCTATTAGCTCAAAGTGGGAAGTTAGACAACTAGATGTCAAAAATGCCTTTCTCCATGGTTTCCAACAAGAGGAGGTGTACATAAGTCAACCTCCTGGATTTACTGATCCCAGGTATCCTCATCACGTGTGTCTACTTAAAAAGGCATTGTGTGGTCTTAAACAAGCACCAAGAGCTTGGTTTGATAGGTTTAGCATACATCTCTTACATCTTTGTTTCATTTGTAGTAAGACAAATCCCTCCTTATTTACATTGCAAAGTCACAAAGGAGCAATATTTATCTTGTTATATGTAGATGATATTATTGTCACAGGAAATTATCCATCACATGTCTCAGAGTTGGTTTTGCAATTTGAGAAATAGTTTGCTATGAAAGATCTTGGCCCTTTACACTTATTTCTAGTAGTAGAGGTTAAGTGTTTTGAAGGGGGAATTCACTTAATTTAGAGTAAATATGTTGCTGAGCTACTGGACAAGACAAAGATGACCTTGACAAAGGTTGTAGCCACTCCTTTGGATGAAAAACATAGTTTACATGAAGTTGTGGGAAGTCTTGCAAATGCTTCCTTATACATAATGATAGTAGGGAGTCTTCCGTACTTGACCCTCACGAGACATGTGTAATACCCCATATTAATAAAAAAAGGCATGTAAATTATTAATGAACAAAATATTTCTTTTGTTAAAATTAAATGTATTGCTACAAATAAAGAAAATAGAAAGTTAATAGGCCATAGCCCATATAACTCACGTGAAAACAAAAAAAGGGCTATGTTGAAGAATTTAGAGGGAAAGTAGTCTTGGTCAGTACCTTTTGAAAAAAAGAAGAAGAGAAAAAGGGTGTGGGTTTAGCCTCTCTATCTAACAAAGGAAGCTGGGAAGAGAAAGATCCTTCAGAGAAGGTTGTTAAGTAAAAATAGAAGGAGGAAGAACTTGAATTATAGATGTGATTTGCTATATTCCATGACTATAGATTGGGGTTCAGAGTTGGGGAATCATGAGTTAAAGAAATGGAGAAATTTATTAAATTCTTAGGAACTAACAGAGTGCATTTAACTATTCAACTATAAGCCTTTGTATATTGTCTTACATGAAATAAAAGTACGTGGATATTAAGGTTTTGCTGAAGAAGAAGCAATATAACTTCAAGTTCAAAACATGAGAAATATATCGATATCATAGTATTGAAATTTTAATTGGTTAAAGAGCTGAAAGCTTCAGGCAGCACAAAAAAGAAGAAGAAATTAATATGTATGGCATCAGATTGATCAAACACTGTGTGAATATTAGAAGAGATTTGAATTCCGCACTTGCTTCCCGTAAAAGGTGCACTCGGTAGAAAGGCCAAATGTCTAGTTAATAAATTATTTTTCTTGAGTTATCTTCTAATGATTTTAGATTTTGTTGGGTAAAAAGATAAATTATTGTTGTTAGTAAAATAAAGGCAGTGTTGCTGCACCATGTGCTTAAACCTTTTAGTAAGGAATTGGAGGAACAAATTCTATAAATAGATTGAAATGGATAAGGATATGAGATTATGAAATTATTCATAGCATAAATAGATATAAATTGATAAATGGAAATTCAATAATGAAACATAGAGGGTTGGGCATTCTAAAATTAGTATGAAATAGCTTGTATGAAGAAGTTAACACGAAATTGTTATGAATGTGATTATAGTTGATCAAAGGAAGCTTTACAGATTTCTGAGGTGAAAATTTTGGTATCTCAACACGAGTAGTGTGAGGAATAATCTCATCACAATTCGTATTTCACAAATTTCATGATTTTTACATGGTTTATAAAGTAAATGTGTTACCGACTGTTTTGAACTTGCATGTGGGAAAAATCTTTTACTTGATATGATACTGAAAAAATTAGTTGAGATGATCTTATTCTTACAAGATATGATACACTTATTTGAAAAATAGTATTTTGACCCGTGATTGTTAAACTTTGAAATAATATGACTTGATAAGATTTAAATGCTCCGTTCGATTTAGAAATGCTTTCACTGATTACAAGAAAAGTATAAATGGGAGTAGACCTTGATGAATCTCAAAGCTAACAACGGGTTCATTAGACCTGATGCGCTTTGCAGATTACCGATAAAGCCCTTGCTAGTGGGAAGGTAGAACTAGCATATCATTACCGATATCCATTGAGTAGGGATACTGATATGAATATTTAACTCCTTTATGAGGAGTTCACCGTTGTTGGTTACTTCTTAATTAGAACGCCACACTAATTACATGATTCATCCTTGGAAACCTCCCAAATATATAAGATTGATATGAAAGTGTTTTTATGAGTTTGTTTCTAATATTTACATTGATTTTGCTTACATGAGATAAATTAGATTGAATATTGTTGCCATTTCTGAAAGGGCATTGATTTCATTATGTTGATTAACATATACTAGCATATTTTCTAACTTTTCCCTCATTAAAATGGTTGTGGTTAAGTGTTATTACTCTCTAAACTAACGTTCCACTCCTTGCTAAATATTTTTATAGAGAACTCAAGTGGTATTGACAAGTATTTCATTAAGTGAGAATTTGTAGCATCTGGTGAACCCCGCATTGCTTCGCGTGGCAAGAGATTTATTGAATTTCTATGTTTCCTTTTTTTTTGAACTCTTAGAGTCTCTCCATTTGTTAGTCCCTATTTAGAGTCATGTTTATTACTTCATATTGTAGTCAAGTGGCTAGTTATAAATTTCTTTTTTTTAATTGGAGAATGATTGGTATAATTGTGTGGCGATTGAATTGTTGATGGATATTGGGTTATGAGATCGAGATGTTATTAGCTGTATTGTTGATTTCTAAGACAGGGAAAAAATGGATAGGCCCAAAAACAAAGAAAACTCTGCCCGATTTTCGGTAGATTTATATTAAGGCTTGCTTTGGGATTCTTTCCTCTTAGCGTCGGTCACATACCTAATTTGGGTCGTGAAAAAGTTGGTATCAGAGCCTAAGTTATTCCTATTACTTATGGAGCACAAGTTAGCAGTAGAATCTCAATTATGGTTATGTTGCCGACTATTTCTCTAATCGTGATTCTGCGAGGACGTGATAGGATGTGTCTTGTCTTCCTTTGTTACTCTGTCTTGTGTGTGCGACTAATAGGGTCAACTAGATGAATCTAACAATGTTACCTATCTATCTATTACATGTCTTGAACTTATTCATTTCATAACAAGAATATTCTAAAGGTTCAGAGGTAACAAGGGCCACCTTTGTGAACACCCGTCCCCTCCAATTAAGGGGAGCTAACTGAAGTAGTTGAAAAGTTCAAGAAAAAGGTCGTAATGCCACTTTGAGGAATTTTCATGCAAATATGTGAAATTTAATATATCTCTTTCCGAAAAGAGCACTACTCTACCACTTTAGAATTATGAGAGTGTTACTGTTAAGAAACATATGTTTCTGTAATGAGTCACCGATATTAATGGACATAATAAATGGAGTCAAGCAACAAATAGGTCCCAAGACCATCTTCAACCAGCTACAAAGATTCAAATTTTCAAAAAAATATGCTTGGAAGTTTCTAAAAGATGAAACCTCCAAGATTCGTAGGTTCTAACAACTCAAAGATCCTAGAGATTTTTGGTAAAGATTCTTGGGTGAAATACTTAAAGCTTTGCGAGTCTTAGCATGTTCCAACAAGTGTATTCTTGATCTGACCGCGTACAGACAGTGAACATGTCAAAATAAATGGTATAATACTGTATAGTTAAGAATACCAATAGGAGAAAACTATCGATAGGAGACGATTCACTAAGCTATTTATGGATTGTTTCTTTCTTGACCGTTGAAAGTGTGTAACTTGAAGAGAAGTTTAAGAAATTTGTTCAAATAATGAATTGAACCAATATATGACCCAGATTCTTCAATAGGATAGATATGCTTCCTCTTTATTATCTAACGAAGTGTTATTTAGAGGTTTGTTGGAGGGTTTGTTATCCCATAAACCACCTTACGAATAAAGACCTTAACTTACTTTGAGGTAGTTGATATTGCTAAGGGATTGAAAATATGTAATGTGATAAGTTGTCAATCAAACAGTTATTCGAGAAGGCCAAAACTAAGAAGTCCTTCTGTGAAAATTGTAGTAAAGAGCTGGAAATTGTGAGTTCAAGAAATTAGGCAATCCTTTTATTGGTTTCTACTCCTCTGGGGATATTTTTCTTTGGTTGGACATGTATACAACGCTTGTCAAGATAGAATTGAGGGGAATGATAACATACCTAATCAGATGATATATATATGGTTTAATTGATATGTCAGTGTGTGTGAATGAGTTATTTTCCTCTCAGAATACTCTCAAATGCCATGAGAAGATAGTTTAATTCAAAATCAATGAACCTATTTTTTCAAAAGAAGAAAGAAGAAGAGAATGGGAGTTATAAGAATAAGAAATGTTGTATCTTTTATTGTTGTGACTTAGTGACCAGTGAAGAAAAATTTGTATGCTTCCTATCTATGGTAACAAAAATGGTATGTGGTAAGGCATGAAATAGACCATACACCTAGTTGGAAAAAACCATTAGTGATAGAATTAGATTGTATTTTCTATGGATTTTCTTCAACTACCGCCCATACAAGAAGTAGATTTTTGGTAATGATTTGGCACCTGACACCTAGCCCATTTTGATACCTCCATATCGTATGATATTAATATAGTAAAGTGAGCTAAGAAATGGTTGGTGGACCTACCAAACAGTGCTCTATAGGACTCAATTGTACACAAATATCTTGTGAAAAAAAGGGCTCAAGTACTTAGGAATATTATTGACTACTAATAGCTGAACTATGTCACGATATGCAATAGTAACCACTGTCTTCTGCAAATGACTTATTTGATTAGTTACATGGAACCGCCTAATTCTCAAATATTGATCCTTTGGTTGGTTCTCATAAGTCTAGAGTTGGAGGACATATTTTAATAAAGCTTTCAAAACTCGATAGAGGTATTAAAATGTTCTTTGCGATATCGTATGGACTTACATATGCTCCAGTCGCTATAAAGACATTACTTTGAAGATTTGTGCCAATGATTAGTGATTGTACTTGAGTGTATTCTCTTGGCTAGAATGAATAAAAAGATAGTCTCAATACTTTGGTTCAGACACTACGAGGACTCACCCTTTTTGAGCTTGACGGTCTTCAAAAAATATCTGTTTGGAGATGTCTTTAGAAGGACAGTGTAACTAATCAACTAAGCACAAAAAAAAATTGGTGGATGAAAAAAATTGAGCGGAACCTACAGATTTTCAAGATGTATTGACCACCATATAAGATTTAGTGCTACTGATAGGTTATGAGAAATTCACGGTGCTTTGTGATGCTTTGAGGGTGGAATTGAAATATGTTCTCATATAGAATGATCGTGTAATAGCTTATGTTTCGAGAAAACTAAATTACTAGGAATAGAACTATCTCTCTCATAATTTAAAGGTACTCTCAATAGTACTTGTTGTAGAGTCTTAGATGTGCTATTTATACAGTGAAACCAATGAGATTTATACAGACTACAAGAGTTTGGTATTTATGTTCCAAAGGAAAATTTTTAGTCTTCAATTTTCACCACTGGAGGAAACTAATCGATGATTATAAAATTTACTATTTGGTCTCACATGGAAGATGAAATTATTAAGGCAAATGCATTGAGAAGCAAATCCATGGGTTATTTGACATATAGGGTGTGTTTGGTATGAAAGAAAATATTTTCCAATTTTCTCATGTTTGGTTGGGTTAAATGTTTTCCAAATCAACTCACTTTCCTCAAATTTAAGGAAAATAACTTTGCTTCAAAACTTAAGGAAAACATTTTCCAAAACTCTCTTCCAACTTCAAATTATAATTATTTTTTTGTTGAAAAAATCAATTTATTTTGTCCCTACCCTCAAACCAGTCCCCCAACCACCTCCCAAAAGAAATAATAATTTTAAAGCTTGTTTTTAAATTCAATTTTTTTACCCCACCCTCACCCCTACCCCCACCCCCTCCCAAAAAATACATTTAAAGTTGTTTTTAAATGATATTTTTAATTTTAATTTTTTATTTTTTTACCACCCACCCCCTACCCTCGCCCCCCATCAACCCCCCAATCCCTTCAAAAAGAAAAATAATTAAGTTTGTTTTTAAAAAATATTTTCAACTTAAAATTTTTATTTTTTCATTCCGATCCTCGACCACTCACCCCTCATCCTCCCCCCCCACAAAAAAAAATTGAGTTTGTTTTTAAAAAATATTTTCAACTTCAAAATTTTATTTTTTCACCCTTACACTCGACCCCCCACCCATCCACCCCCTACCAGCCCTCCCCACCCCCCAATTTTTTTTTTTTAGTTTGTTTTTAAAAAATATTTTCAACTTCAAAGTTTCATTTTTTCACCCCTACCCTCGACCCCCCCAAAATAATAATAATTTAAGTTTGTTTTTTATAAAAATTATCAACTTCAAAATTTCAAATTTTAACCCCTACCCTCGATCCCCCCACCCCCCAAAAACAATTTAAATTTGTTTTTAAAAAATATTTTCAATTTCAAAAATATTTTCTACTCTAGTATAAATAAAAGATATTTCTCAAAAATATTTTTCATTCATAAATCAAACACTAAAAATCTTTTTCGGAAAATATTTTCTACGTACCAACCAAACATGAGAAAATAAGTAAAAAATCAACTTATTTTCCATGGAAAACATTTCCTTCATACCAAACACATCCATAGCTCTTGCGAATAGATTTATGACCTAAGATGTGTACATACTCGAGGATATGTATATCAAAGAAACTCAGAGACATTGTTGGCTTATGTTCAGGCCAATTCTTTATTGGTAGAGCACATTGAGATCACCTAATAAAAGGAGGAGAATTGGGTGACTATTGAAATAAGGTTATAGTGAGTAAAGACATGGATATGAGTATTGACATTTATGTCTCTTTTGGAGTAAGTGGCTGATTATGAAAATCGAATATAGATGCTGAGGCCATAACTCTTAAAACATTGTAGATCCTGGATATACTAAGATACCTAAAGCAAGTGTACTGGTGGAAACTTAAAAAGAATGATATTGCTAACTTCATTTCAAATGGCTGACTTGTGAACATGTTAAACATAAATATAAGCAACTGACATTACTACTACTACAATTTAAGATTCTAGAATGGAAATTGAAAATGAGTTACTATTGATTTTATGACTGTGCTACTACTAATCCTAAGAGGTTATGACCCTATGTGAGTATTTGTAGATCGACTTACGAAGCCATCACACTCCTTACCGTTCAAAGCCAAATAAAATGGAGGAACATCTATTGAAGTATAGATGAACAAAATTGACTGACTCCACGAGTTTCAGTGCCTATCATATCTTACAGAGTATCCTTATTTACTTCACGATTTTGAAAAGCTTTCCATGAAACATTGGGTGCACAAATAGATTTTAGTTCTACAGTTCGTCTATAGTTAGACAGACATTTTGAGCGTACAATACAAATCTTAAAGGATATATTAAGAACTTGTATTGTTGATTTTTAGTGTGGTTGGGATGCTTACTTACCATCAACAAAATTTTCCTACAAAAATAACTTACAATCAAGCTTTTAAAGGACTCTATACGAAACCGTGTATAGTAGATGATGTCATTTCCCCATCAAATAGTTTGAAGTTGATGCGGATAATGTATTACAATTTGGGATTTGACTTAGCACTGGTTGCTATGGACAAGGTCCAGCTGATATGACAGAAGTTGCACATAGTTTCAAATAGATAAACATCTTACTTATACATTCGAGAGGAAAGTGTATATAGAGTAAATAGTTGGATACCAAATTTTCTTGGAATCCCTCCATAAAAGGCATGAAGCAATTCAACAGAAAAAGAAGAATAAGCTAAATTGATCTTGGGATCTGTAAGGCCATATAAGATTTCTTGACGAGGTGAGAGTAGTGTTGTATCATTTGGAATTTCCCTATGAGATGTATTTTACTCGTCCAATGTTCTATGTCTACGAAGAAAATGTATATCATACTCATCTCATATGCATGAACCACCGGTTATACAACTTGATGATAACTTGACATAAGAGAAGGATAAGTGACTATTGTTTGACAAACAAGCAAGGAAATTATAGTCTAATAAATTGGGTTAGCGTAAGTTAACGGAGAAACCATACCATTGAAGAAGCTACCCAGGAGTCTGAAGATATCATGCGAGTTAAGTATTCTCATATATATTTCGGTAATCAGGTAAGCACTTTAAATTCGGGGACCGAATTTCATAAGATGGGGAGAATGTAATACCCCATATTAAGAAAAAAAAAGGTATGTAAATTGTTAATGAACAAAATATTTCTTTTGTTTAAATTAAATGTATTGCTGCAAATAAAGAAAATAGAGAGTTAATAGGCCATAGCCCATATAACTCACTGGAAAGAAAAAAAAGGGCTATGTTGAAGAATTTAGACGGGAAGTACTCTTGTTCAACAACTTTTGAAAAAAGAAAGAAGAGAAAAAGGGCGTGGGTTTAGCCTCTCTGTCTAACGAAGGAAGTTGGGAAAAGAAAGATCTTTCGCACAAGGCTGTTAAGTAACAAGAGAAGGGGGAAACAAGGTAAGTTTATGAACTTGAATTATAGATGTGATTTGTATATTCCATGACTATAGATTGAGGTTCAGAGTTGAAGAATCATGGTTTAAAGAAACAGAGAAATTTGTTAAATTCTTAGGAACTACTAGAGTGAATTTAATTATTGAACTATAAGCCTTCGTATATTGACTTACATGAAATAAAAGTAGGTGGATATTAAGGTTTTTCTGAAGAAGAAGCAATATAACTTGAAGTGCAAAACAAGAGAAATATATCGATATCGTAGTATTGAAGGTTTTAATTGGGTAAAGAGCTGCAAGCTTCAGGCAACACAAAAAGAAGAAGAAATGAATATGTATGTCATCAGATTAATCAAACACTGTGTGAATATTAGAAGAGATTTGAATTCCACACTCACTTCTCGTAAAAGGTACACTCGGTAGAAAGGTCAAATGTCTAGTTAATAAATTATTTTTCTTGAGTTATCTTCTAATGATTCTAGATTTTGTTGAGTACAAAGATAAATTACTGTTGTGAGTAACAATAGGCAGTGGTGTTGCACCAGGTAGATATACTTAGTAAGGAATTAGAGGAACAAATTCTATAAATAGATTGAAATGGATAAGGATATGCACTTATGGAATTATTCATAGCATAAATGTAACGCCCCAGAAATTAGTAGACCAAACTAGAGCCTCTAGCTAGGGTTCTAGAGTGTGATGTCTCTGGATTAGATTCATAGATGAAACTTCCCGTACATGGAATGAAGGGTTTAGGGGTTAAACGTCAAGGCACGTGTTACACCCCGTAGTTTAGAAGGACACCTAAGGTTTAGTTGAGCGTTGCAAGGGCAAGTGCCAAGACAAGGGGCAAAGCCTAAGCCAAAGGCCAAGGCTGCCCCAAGCTTGGAGTACACTGCCTCAAGTCCACGACCACCACCACGGTCAGTGGTGTGGACCATGGCTCGTGGTGTGGTTTGTGAGACAACTCAGTAGCTCCCTAAGGGCTGCCTCAAAGTGGAATACCTCCATGAGCCACTTCACGACCAGCGTTCTTGACCACGGTTCGTGGGAAGGCTCGTGAAGATGCCTTAGGATGAGGGAAGCCAAGGCTTTGTAATTCAAGAACTAACCAATGTTCACGACCAACTTCACGACCAACAGTCTTGACCATTGATACGCTCAAATTACACCTCCTTACAGAAGCATAAGCGATCGTTATCAAGTACAGAACCCAACTTGTAGGTTGGGGTCGATCCCACGAGGAAAATGGTTTAGACTTTACTTTAACTCACGATTATATTCGATTAGTCAAAG
>JAJONZ010037589.1:0-22146 GCA_029582445.1 Solanum paucissectum
GATATAATCCTATCTTATCGGGTTTCTTATTCAGTAGTAGCGTCCCTATGTTGGACACGACTTAGAGGCTATTTGTATAGGTTGCTTATAACTAAATTTCTCGATTTTAGTTGTTGGATTGTTATTGTTGTCCTTTGGGCTATTGTGATTAGCTGCAAGAATGTGATTTATGCCTAGAAGGGCTATGTTTTACCGACAAGGCTATATTGATGCCTAGAAGGGCTATGAGTTACCTATAGGGCTATATTGATGCCTAGAAGGGCTATGAGTTGCCTACGGGGCCATGTTGTTGCCTAAGAGGGCTATGAGTAGCCTATATATTATATTAATTCCTAAGAGAGCTAAGTGCTGCCTACGGGGCTATATTATTGCCTAATAGGGCTCGGTGACTGCCTACGGGGCTAGGGGACTACCGATAGGGGTATATAGACTGATTGGCACCTTCTGGGCTTATGGGGGCCTGGGTAGGTGGTCTTGTGTGCTGTTTGTACCTGCCGAGATTATGGAGTATTGGTTAGGTTGTTGTTTTATTATTTTTGATAAGTTTAGATTTAGGAGCAGGTCAGTATGCTTATCTTATTCTTGATTCATTTACCGGATTACTCCAGTATATTAGCACACCTGCTCATAGTCTATTGTCTTTAATACTCTGTACATTATTTTGTACTGACGCCCCATTGCCTGGAGCGCTGCATTCATGCATGCAGGTCCCGACAGATGACCCAGTAGACCTCCTCAGCAACGGGATTGACTTCTATCCAGTTGGCTAGCCTCTTTTCTCTGGAGCTACCAGAGTTGGGAGGTTTGTTACCTTTTGTTGTATATATTTTTATGGGTAGGTTGGGACCCTGTCCCGCCAATCTTAACTACTATTAGAGGCATGCAGACTAGTGTGTGGGGATTATAGCTACATTATGGCCATGTTGGCCTAGTTTGTTGGTTTGCTGAAGCTTGTTAGTTGTGTGATGCATTGTCTTGATATACCTTCTTTCAGTTTCGGTATAAAGATCATGGTGGCCTCGACGGCCCAATCAGGACTTCTGTGCTAGTTGGTTATTTCTTAATGTGAACTCTTGGGAGTAGCTGTTTCTTTTATGGATCGGTTTACAGGGGCCTTGCCGGTCGATGGCTTAATTTTAAGCCGAGATATACTTGTTTGTTTTCTTGACTGCGTGTGGCTGCCATGCACTAGTAGCAATTGGTTCACCAGGGTCGACATGAGCCTGAGTTTTGGCATTAGGAGCCAGTTGTGCCCCTTGAATCTGAGGCGTGACACTTTTTTACCCATGCTGGCTACATGATTTATGGAGATTTTGAATTATCTAAGCTAAAACTCGTCTCTATATCGGTGGTCAATACTACTCCCAAAATGAAACTAGCTCATATATTTAAAAACATAATTCTTTCTGTGGTTTGAGATTATTACTCAAAAACTAGCTGAGAAGCTCTCTTGGAAATATATGTTTCCTCTCTTGTTTAAATGTGAAAACATACTTATTTCCCATATAATTTTTTGAAGAAAATGTACTTTACTGTTACTCTTACTGAACTCAATGTTCAAGTCTTAAAACAAGTTTAAAAACATTTGTAAAAGACTTTTGAAAAGACTAAGAACACTCTAGACTTGGCTCTTCACTTTCCTTGAATTTGAATTATGGATTCAAGGTTATGATTCATGTTTATGGATGATTTTTAGATGTTAAGAAGTCATTTAGAGTAGTTAACATTGATAGAAAGTGTTAGTACAGTTTAGAATGACTCAGAGTGGCTAAATGACGAAAACGGGTGGAGGCAAATGTCTCAAGCGCACTGCTGGTGCAAAATGGCGCACTGCTAGCCGCCGCCCCAAACCCTCTGGCCCATCTTGGGTGCGCCGCAGTAGCCTTCCCCCCAGGTGTTCTCGATGAATTTTTCAACCAATTTTCTGACCTTAATTTGACTATATTTGTTTCCTTTTCTCAATTTCTCTTTAGATTTAGTTATCCAATACATGTGCACAAGAATCTATTAAAACACAACTCTTGAAATCAAAACGATTTCCTCAGGAACTCATTAATCTCATCCCAATTCAAGAACGAGAGAAATTTCAAGAACACTAATCAAGAACATAGAACTTTCAACTTTCTAGGAAAAAATTATGCTGAAAAATAACATGATTGGCACGTGGGTGAAAGAACCCAACACTATGTGAACTTACACACCTTGATAGGGATTAACCCTTGGACAAATCCACAACGAAACCTCAAGACTAAGGGTGTAATAACTAACATTCAACTCAAACACCCAACATGCAATATATAACACAACATGCCAACTTAAAATAAATGTTAAGAAAAGGATTAGTACCTTAATTTGGAATTTCTCCAGACTCAAACAGGTGGGCGTATCTCTTTTTTATGTCCTCCTCATCTTCCCAAATAGGTTCCTCAACAAATTGATTCCTCCACAAAACCTTGGTTGATGCCACTTCCTTGGTCATCAACTTGCAAACCCGGCGATCCAAAATCTCCCCAGGAACTCCTCATAAAATGAGCTATCCTTAATACCAATATGGTCCATAGGTATTATGAGTGAAGGATCACCCATACACTTCTTCAACATAGAAATGTGAAATACTGGATGAACTGGTGCTAACTCTTGTGGTAGCTCTAACTCATAAACTACATTACCAATCCTTTTGGATATTCTGTAAAGACCAATATACCGGGGACTAAGCTTCCTCGTCTTAACAGATCTCATAACTCCCTTCATGGGTGAAACCTTCAAGTATACCCAATCATCTACTTCAAACTCTAAGTCTCTTCTCCTAACATAATTGTAGGATTTTTGACGACACTGCGCTGTTCTCAACCTTTCTTGAATAACTTTCACTTTCTCCATAGCTATATGAACTAAGTCTGGTCCTATGAACCCAACTTCAAAAACGTCAAACCATCCAATAGGAGATCTGCACCTTCTCCCATAAAGAGGTTCATAAGGATCCATCTAGATGCTAAAGTGATAACTATTGTTGTAAACAAACTGTATGAGAGGTAGGTGATCATCCCAATTGCCATTGAAATCAATCACACAAGCTCTCAAAATATCTTCTAAAGTCTGAATAATGCACTCTGCTTGACCATCTGTCTGAGGATGAAAAGCAGTTCTCAAGTTCACCTTCTAACCCAAACCTTTTTTGAAGGACTTCCAAAATTATGCAGTAAATTGGGCACCTCTATCTGAAATAATTGACACTGGTACTCCATGAAGTCTAACTACCTCTTGATGAAATAACTTGGCATAATCCTCTGTTGAATGGGTAGTCTTTACCGGCAAAAAGTGAGCTGATTTTATCATTCAATCTACAATCACCCAAATAGCATATTGCCTGCGAGACTGTGGCAAGCCAATAATGAAATCCATATTAATCATCTCCCACTTCCATTCTGGAATCTCTATATTCTGAGCCATACCACTGGGCCTTTGGTGCTCTACCTTAACTTGTTTACAATTCGGGCACTTAGCAATGAACTCTGTGATACCTTTCTTCATACTATTCCACAAATATACTTCTCTCAAGTCACGATACATATTTGGGGAACCCGGATGGATAGAATATCTAGAGCTATGAGCTTCCTCTATGATCCTTTCTTGGAGTTGATCCACGCTTGGTACACACAATCTACCTTGATACATCACTACACCATCTACCCTTTTTCGAAAGCCATTATTTTTTACTTATGAACATTTTCCTTCAATTCAAGAAAAATAGGATCTTGGTGTTGTTTCTCTTTTACTTTTGACACTAATGATGATTTATACCCATTCATCACTACTACTCCTCTTTCATTCGAATCCATTAGTCGAACTCCTAATCCTGCAAGTCTATGCACATCTTTTGCTAACTCTTTCTTATCTTCCTCAATATGGGTGGTACTACCCATAGACAAGTTTTTCAAGGTATCAGCAACAACGTTAGCCTTACCTGGGTGATATAGAATACTCATATCATAATTCTTGAGTAGCTCTAACCACCTCCTATGTCTGAGATTAAGCTCTTTCTGACTAAATACATACTTAAGGATATTTTGATCTATGAACACATCTACATGAACACCTTAAAGATAGTGACGCCAGATCTTCAAAGAGAATGCTACAACAACCAACTCTAGATCATGGGTTGGGTAATTCCTCTCGTGATCCTTAAGTTGTTTGGATGCATAAGCTATAACTTTACAATTTTGCATCAACACACAACCCAATCCGACTCTAGATGCATCACAATATATTACAAAGCCTTGCTAACCCTCGGGTAAGGTCAATATTGGGGTAGTAGTCAACCACTTTATCAATTCCTGAAAGCTTTTCTCACAAACTTTAGACCATTGAAATTTGACTATTTTCTAAGTCAACTTGGTCAAACGGGATGAAATAGATGAGAACCCTTCGACAAACCTTTGATAATATCCAATCAACCCCAAGAAACTCCTAATATCTATTGGAGATGTGGGTCTAGGCCAAATTTACATTGCCTTTATTTTTTGAGTATCAACTCAAATTCCATCACCTAAAACATTATGGCCTAACAATGCCACAGACTCAAGACAAAATTCACATTTAGATAATTTACCATACAACTCTTTGTCGTTGAGAGTTTAGAGAACTATTTTGAGATGGCTAGCATGATCTTCCTCATTCCTCGAATAGATTAGACTGTCATCAATGAATACGATAATAAACATATCTAAATAAGGCCTAAATACTCTATTCATAAGGTCGATGAACGGTAGTGCAGAAGCATTGGTTAAACTGAACGACATGACCAGAAACTCATAATGACCATATCGGGTTTTGAATGTTGTCTTAGGAATGTCACTTTCCCTTACTCTCAACTGATGATAGCCTGATCTGAGGTCTACCTTAGAAAAACAAGTGGCACCCAAAAGTTGATCAAAGAGATCATCAATTCTTGAAAGAGGATACTTATTCTTTATAGTAACCTTGTTGAACTGACGATAATCTATACACATTCTAAGGGAACCATCTTTCTTCCTTACAAATAAGACCGGAGCACCCCAAGATGAGACACTTGGTCGAATAAAACCTTTCTCCAGGAGATCTTGCAACTGCTCTTTTAGCTCTTTCAACTATACTTGTGCCATTCTTTATGGAGAAATAGAGATAGGACAAATATCGGGAAGAATATCTATACCGAAATCTATTTCTCTCTTAGGAGGAACTCCGAGAAGATCATCTGGAAAGACATCTTGAAACTCTCTTACTACTGGAACTGACTGAATAGAAGGTATCTCAACACTAGAGTCATTAACTCGGACTAAGTGATATACACACCCCTTGGAAACTAACTTTCTCGCCTTAAGGTACTAATTAAATCGAATCTTAGGCACTACTGACTTACTCCTTCACTCTATAAATGGCTCATTGGGAAACTGAAACTTAAAAACGCGAGTTCTACAATCAACTGAGGCATAATAGGCATGAAGTCAGTCCATACCTAGAATGACATCAAAATCTACCATGTTTAACTCAACTAAATCAGCCATGGTGCTCTTGTGATTGACATAAATGGTACAATCACAATAGAGGCCTCTCTGCTAGAATGGACTCATGATTAGATGTAGAAACAATGAAAGTTTCAAGAAGTTTTCAGGAAGAACATCAAAATTCATCGCAACATAAGGAGTCACAAAAGGTAGACTCGCTCCTGGATCTAGCAAAGCATAAACATCAAAATTAATGACTTTGTTCATACAACTGACAACATCTGGCGAATCCTCTTGCTCTTGGCGACAAGTAATAGCATAAAGATGGTTCTCTCCTCCACCTACACCTAAAGTAACTTCTCTATATACAACTCTGTATGGTGGAGCAACTGAAGAAGATTGGGCCATGTTGCTCCCATTACCATTACCTTGTCTATTCTAAAGGCACTCTTCCATGAAATGAACGTTCTAACTACACTGGAAGCAACCATTGGAGCCATCACGACACACTCTTCAGTGGGTCCTACCACACTTAACACATGCAAGAGTCCCATTACCTCGTTGTGCCACACTACATTGAGACTGCGCAGGTCTAGCTATGAAATTTTGCGAAATTTGATTATTGAACTCATATTTGTTCCTTGGTGCATGTACACTAGAAGAGGATGGAGCAGCTCCCTTATGTTTCTGTTGGAAAGAAGACGGTTTCGTATTAATCTTTTTTTGCCCAGACACTTTCCTTGTCTTAGCTTTCTTGTTTCTAATCTCTTATCTATCCCTCAGCTTGTCTTCCTCAACCTGCTGCATATGGATCATCAATTTTTCTACTTACATATCTCCTATAAGCATAACTGCCTTTCACTTGTTACTTGACAGATGAGACAACCCAGCAACAAACAAACCCATCGTACTCCACATGTCAGCAACCATCTCTAGAGCATAGTGGGAAAGTTGGGTGAACTTAAGACTGTACTCATGAGCACTCATAGATTCCTTCTTAAGGGTGACCAATTTTCGTAACTTCGCTTTTCTTAGTTCAAGGTGAAATAAATTCCCCATGAAAGCATTTGAAAACACAACCCAACTCAAAATTGGTGCACCCTCAGCTCTACCCTTCTTCCATTGGTCAAACCAAATCCTAGAAGTACTCTTCAGTTGGTAGGCAGCTAGTTTCACTTGCTCAACATTGGCAACGTACATAACCTCAAACACTTTCTACAGTTCCTCTACTATGTTTTCCGGATCCTCGGGGACACTTGAACCAGTGAAGCTTGGAGGATTAATCCTTCAGAACTCAGGGATCCTATAAGTAACAACCACTTCCTTTCAATTATCTCTATGTCCAACTTGATTGGTCACAACCTGACTCAACATCCAGATAGTTTCCCGGAACTGAACATTGGTGACCTCTCCTTGGGATTGCACTTTAGGTACATTAGGTACCCTTTGTTCCTCGACATTCCTCCTAGAAGGACGATCTCGGACAGCTCTTCATGAAGGCATGATCTCAAAGATACGCGCAAGCATGAATTAGAAGAAACTTTTTATAGATAAACTCTATCACGCGAAATGAGTATGAGAGAAGTGATATAGTTCCTAAATGTTATAGCCTCCTAACTATAGATATGGCGCACTTCACAGTGATAACTAGGACTCTTCAGACACAGCTTCATAGACTCCCTAGGACTCTTGAACTCTGTGCTTTGATACAAAGTTTATTATGCCCCGAGCCTACACCTTGGGTAGGATTGGCTTTCGAGAACCATTACAGGCCCCAAGCAAACCCTTGGACTGACTTACTACTACTCAGTGGAAAACTTTACTCAACAAAGATAAATTCATGAAATAACTTAGAATGTTGTAAAAAAAACATTCAACTGGCCAATGAGGAAAGCCAAGTCTTATAACAAAACAACTGAACATGAATAATGAACTAATAATGTCTAACTATCTATGAAGACTCCAATACTATGAGGGATGTCCGGAGAAGACCCTCGATCATCTAATAACAAAGCTGAAATGACAAAACACAGATAAAAGGGCTCTGAATGCTCAACTTGATCAACAAGCATTGGATGTTGATCCTGGTTACATGTATTTTCATCATAAAATGATGCATGCCAAATGGCTTCACTAAATTAAATGTATGAGCATGCGAGGGAAATTCTTAAACAAGACATAAGCTTGAAAGTGAACTGAAGGAAGTTACCTTGTCTCAACTCAACTCAACTCATTTCAATATAATGCAGTAATATAAATGCAATATAAAGAAAAAATTTAAAACATATAGATAAGAACTCAGTGTATTGAAAAATATAAAAATAATTTAGTTGTTATACGAAAATACAAATAACTCTGTGTATATAAGAATATAAAATATCTCTGTGGGAGTTTCTCTAACTGACAACCATCACTATGAGCTATTTGATGATACATTGTCTTACCTCACACTGCCAGGGCCGTCCAATACCTTACCGGGGGTATAGAACCTAACTACTAAGTGGATCCACTAGTCTATGCTAAAAACATTAAGGAATCATCTAAAAAGTATCACCTTTTTCTACCTATGTTGGCTACACGGTTTATGGAGACTTTTAATAATCTGAACTTAAATTCGTCCCCATATCAGTGTTAATTACTACTCCCAAAATGTAACTAGCTCATATGTTTAAAAATATAACTCTTTATGTGGTTTGAGATTATTACTCAAAAACTAGCTCAGAAGCTCTCTTGGAAATATGTGTTTCTTCTCTTGTTCAAATGTCAAAACATTTACTCTTTGGGAATACTTAATTCCCATATAATATTTTGAAGAAAATGAATTTCACTCTTACTCTTACTCAACTCAATGCTCAAGTCTTAAAACAAATTTAAAAATGTTTGTAAAAGACTTTTGAAACGACTCTAAGAACTCACTAGACTTGGTTCTTAACTTTCCTTGAATTTTAATTTATGGATTCAAGGTTATGATTCATGTTTATGGATAATTTATAGATTTTTATAAGTCATTTAGAGTATCTAGATTCGATAGGAAGTGTTAGTACACTTTAAAATGACTCAGACGGGTTAAACGACGAAAAATGGGTGGGGGAAGACGTCCCAGGTGCACTGCTGGCGTGGGGCTCCAGCCCTTAAAGTTCAGAGGCTGCAAAATTGTGCACTGCTGGCGCACTGCCCCAGACCCTCTGGCATGCTCCCACACACCCTCTGGTGAATCTGGGGCGCGCCATGCTAGCTTTCTCCCAAGTGTTTCCGACTAATTTTTCTACTCATTTTCTTACCTTAATTCGAGTAGATTCAGTTCTTTTTCTCTATATGTCTCTAGATTCAGTTACCCAATACATGTACACAAGAATATACTACAAAATAAATCTTAAAATAAATACGATTTCCTCAAGAACTCATCAATCTCATCCCAATTCAAGAACGAAAGCAAATTCAAGAACACTAATCAAGAACATCAAACTTTCAACTTTTTAGGATGAAATTACGCTGTAAAATAACATGATTGGCATGTGGGTGAACGAAACCAATGCTATGTGAACTCACATACCTCGTTAGGGATCAACCCTTGGAGAAATCCGCAACGAAACCTCGAACAACTTGATGAAATCTTGACCTTTCTCCTCTTTTTTCCTCTTTTCTCTTCTCGAACTCTTTTCTAAAAATCCTAGCGTGAATTCTAATTGCGTAAAGTGAACCAATTAAGTTTAGACACCTAATTAATTACTAAAAATGAAATAAATCTGATACGGTAAGGAAAAGACATTGTACCCTTCTTAAATCTGGGTAACTTTTCTTAAATGGACAACGTGACTTCAAACAGGTATGTCTTTCTTATACGATCTCAAAAATTTGCAAACTTGGTTGCGTTCGAAAGAGGATTCCAAGATCTTTCATTTGATATCTTATAGCCCACAAAAATGATCATGTACTAAATGTTATGGTCGTTTGAAGTTGACCCAAAATGTATACTTAAAATAAATTGCCAAAATTTCCAAATTTACTCTTTCCAAAAATAGTTCTTTCTAATTCTAGTTCTTTCTAAGGTGGGATGTTACAATTGTTCAATGTGATGATTGTCAGTTAGAGAATCTTCCAAATAACAGTAAAGAGTTATTATTGTATTTTTAAATACATTGAGTTATTATCTATTGTTTAAATACTTTTCTTTATAATGCATCTTTATTATTGCTTTTATACTAAAATGAGTTGAGTATTTGTGAGTTTCAGTAACTTTACTATCCTTGAGTTGAGTTGAGATGAGGTGAGTATGTTCTTCCTTTTTATCAGTTCAAGCTTATGTCTGTGCTTTAGAGTTCCCCTTGCATGCTCGTACATTCCATGTACTGATGCCATTCGGCCTGCATCTTTTTATGATTCAGATACAGGAGTTCAGGGTCATCAACAAGTGCCCTGTTGATACCACTTGCCGTTCCAGAGTTACTTTAGTGAGCCTCCTTACTTTCGGAGGATTCCCATTTACTTTTAAGTTTTATTAGAATGTCATGGGTCTTGTCCATACATCCATCATAGTGATTAGAGGCTTCATAGACAGTAGTGTTTTGAGGTGTCTTTCCCACTTCCTTGTTAATGTTTAAGACTTTAGCTGCCTATTCGTGGCTAGTTGAATATTTTTATATATTCTGAGTAATTCATTTGAGACAGCTGAGATAAATCTTTGCATTTGAAGTTCATGTACTGTTGAGTAAGTCTTCCGCTAAGTATTGAGCCAGACAAAGGGTTTGCTTAGGGACTAGCAATGGTTTTTTAGTGTCGGCCACGACTAAGGTGTAGGCTCGGGGCGTTACAAACTTGGTATTATAGCATAGAGTTCAAGAGTCATAGGGTGTCTATTAAGCGATGTATGTAGAGTCATAGTTATCGATGTGAAGCGTGCCACATCAGTAATAAGGAGGCTACGACATTTAGGAACTACCTCACTTCTTTCATTCTCTTTTCATGCGATAGAGTTCAACTCTATTAAAGATTCTTCCTAATTCGTGCTTGAGCATATCTTTCAGATCATTCCTCCAAGAAGAGTTGTTCGATGTCGTCCAGTTAGGAGGAATGTTGATCCCCAGGATGAAGGGTTTCCTAATGCAATAAAAAAGCAACGCTAAGGAGAGGTCACTAATGCTTAGTTCTGGGATGCTATCAGTATGTTGAGTCAAGTTCTGACCAACCAAGCTGGGCAACAAAGAGGGGTTCGACGGGATGTGGTTGATACATACAAAATCCGTGAGTTATTTAGGCTGAATCCTCCCGACTTAACCAGCTAAAGTGTCATTGAGAATCCAGAGAACTTTGTGGATGAGTTGCAGAAAATGTTTGCGGTGATGCATGGTGCGGTTGTTGAGCGTGTGGAGTTAGCTGCTTACCAATTCAAGGGTGTTGCTAGAGTCTGGTATGACCAATGGTAGAATAGTAGAGTTGAAGGAGCACCAATTGTGAGTTGGGTTGTGTTTGAAAGTGCCTTTATGGGGAGTTTCTTTCCCCGTGAGCTCAGAGAGGCCAAGGTAAGAGAATTCCTCACTCTTAAGAAAGAATCCATGAGATTGCATGAGTACAGTCTTCAGTTTATTCATTTTCCATGTTATTCTCAAGAGATGGTGGCTGACATGAGGAGCATGATGAGCTTGTTCATGTCTGGGTTGTCTTGTTAGTCAAGTAAGGAGGGCACAAAAATTATGCTGATAAGGGACATGGACATAGCACGACTTATGATCCGTGTGCAGTAGGCTGAGGAAGAAAATTTGAGATATAGAGAAGATTTTCAGAACAAGAAGGCAAAGACTGCAAGTAATTAGTCTGGACAACAGAAGACCAGAAATGTGAACCAGTCATCTTTTCAACAAAGGCCAACCGGACCTGCACCATCATCTTCTAGTGCACATACACCAAAGAATAGGGGTGAGTTCAAGAATCATAACTCATAGAACTTCAGAGCTAGACCTACTCAATCTTAGGATAGTGTGACAGAAGGGGCCAACTAGACTCATGCATGTGCTAAGTATGGTAGGTACACCAATGAGCATGTCGTAATGGCTCCACTGGTTGCTTCAATTGTGGTCAGACAAGTCACTTGATAAAAGAGTACCCTAAGAACATGCAAGGTAATGGTAATGGGGGCAATAGAACCCAATCTTGTTCAGCGGCTCCAGTAGATAAAGAAGCACCTGAAGGATCTACTTCAGGAACATGCGGATGAACAAACCATCTGTATACTATCACCAGTGACCAAGAGAAAGAGAATTTACTTGATGTTATCACTAGTATGATCAAAGTCTTTACTTTTGATGTATATGTATTGCTTGATCCAAGTTCGAGTTTATCTTTTGTGACTCCATATATTGCTATGAGATTTGTTATCCTTCCCAAGAGACTTCTTGAGCAGTTCAGTGTTTCCACCCCTGTTGGTGAGTCTATTCTAGCTGAGATAGTTTATCGTGATTGTACCATTTTTTTTCAATCACAAGGACACCATAGCTGACCTAGTCGAGTTAGACATTGTGGAATTTGATGTTACTCCCGGTATGGACTAGCTTCATGCTTGTTATGTCTCAGTTAATTGTAGAACTCAAGTAGTTAAGTTCCAATTTCCTGATGAGCCAGTTATAGAGTGGAGGAGTAATTCAACAGAGCCTAAAGGTCATTTTATTTTATACCTTAAGGCTAGAAAGTTAGTTTGCAAAGGGTGTGTCTATCACTTGTTCGATTTAAATAACTCTAGTGTTGAGACACCACCTATTCAGCTAGTTCCAGTTGTGAGTTAGTTTTGAGAGGTCGTTCCAGAGGACCTTTCCACAGTCCCTCTTGAAGAGAAATTAAATTCTGCATAGATATTCTTTCTAATACTCCACCTATTTCTATTCCACCATATAGAATGGCTCCAGTTGAGTTGAAAGAGTAAAAAGAGCAATTGAAAGACCTTCTTGATAAAGGTTTAATTCGACCAAGTGTCTCACCTTGGGGCTCTCCGGTATTATTTGTGAGGAAGAAAGATGGTTCTCTTAGAATGTGTATAGATTACCGTCAGTTGAACAAGGTTACTATCAAGAATAAGTATACACTTCTGATAATTGATGGTCTTATTGATCAGCTTGAGGGTGCCACTTGTTTTTCAAAGATAGACTTCGGATCTGGCTATCATCAGTTGAGAATAAGGGAAATTGACATCCCAAAGATAGCATTCAGGACCCGCTATGGTCATTACGAGTTTATAGTTATGTCTTTTGGTTTGACTAATGCTCCTACAATATTCATGGATCTTATGAATAGAATGTTTAAGCTTTATCTTGATATGTTTGTAAATCTTATTCATTGCTTATATTCTAATCTATTCGAGGAATGAGAAAGATCATGCTAGTCATATCCGAATAGTTCTCTAAATTCTCAAAGATAGAGAGTTGTATGACAATTTCAAAGTGTGAGATTTGGCTTGAGTCTGTGGCGTTCACGAGAAGAATTACCTAACCCATGATCTAAAGTTGGATCCTGTAGTGTTCTCTTTGAAAATATGGTGTCACTATGTGTATGGTGTACGTGTTGATGTGTTCATCGATCACAAGAGTCTTCAGTATGTTTTCAGTTAGAAATAGCTTAATCTTAGGCATAGGAGGTGGTTGGAGTTACTCATGGATTATGACATGAGTATTCTCTATCACCCAGGTAAGGCTAATGTGGTTGTTCATGCTTTAAGCAGGTCATCTACGGGTAGTACTTCCCATATTGAGGAAAGCAAGGAAGAACTAGCCAAAGATGTGCACATAATTGCACAGTTGGTAGTTCAGTTGATGGGTTCTAATAAAGGTTGAGTGGTGGTGATGAATGGAGAAGAATCATCACTAGCATCTGAAGTGAAAGATAAACAAGACCAAGACCATGGTTTACTTGAATTGAAGGCAAATATTCATAAGCAGAAAGTGATGGCTTCTGAATAAGGGAGAGATGGAGTGTTGAGGTATCAAGGTAGATTATGTGTATCAAAGTTGGATGAGCTCCAAGAGAGGATCATGGAAGAAGCCCATAGTTATAGATATTCTATCCATACTGGTTCCACCAAGATGTATTGTGACATGAGAGAAGTCTATTGGTGGAGTAGTACAAAGAGGTTTATTGCAGAGTTAGTCGCTAAGTTCCCGAATTTCCATCCAGTTAAGATAGAGAACCAACAGCCCAATACTACGTCTTAGTATATTGATCTTCCATAATGGAAGTGGGAGATGATCAATATGGATTTCATTACTAGCTTGTCGCGGTTTGCATGCAACATGATTTGATTTGGGTGAATGTAGATTAATTGACTAAATCAACCCATTTATTACCTGTAAAGACTACTTATACAGTAGAAGATTATGCCAGATTATATATTCAAGAGATAGTTAGACTCCACGGAGTTGTGGTGTCGATTATTTCAGATAGAGGTGCTCAATTCAGCGCATAAATTTGGAAGTCTTTCCAAAAAGGTTTGGGTTCGAAGGTAAATTGAGTACTGCGTTACATCCCAATGGTCAAGCAGAGCGTACGATTTACAGTTTAGAGGATATGTTGAGGGCTTGTGTGAACGATTTCAAAGGTAGTTGGGATGATCAGTTACCTCTCACAGAATTTTCTTACAACAATAGTTATCACTCTAACATCCTGTCACACCGCGAGCCTATACCCCGGACGCGGTTGACACTCGAGAACCATTGCTGGCCCCAAACGAACCCTTGGCCTTGCTTATTTACTCAATAGAAGACTCTATGCATATTGATAATGATCAATAGCACTAAATTCACTTGAATGATAAACTACTAAGAGTGCTTAAAAAGTCAAACATTCAACTTTGCCAAAATGGCAACTCAAGTCTCAACATGTGAAATGATAATGTAAAGACAACTGAACTACTAACTGTCTATAAAGCCTCTAAAACAAAGAGGGATGTCGGGACAGGACCCTCGATTATTCTAACAATTAAAAATAAGAAAGCAAATGATAAAAAAGAGCCCTCCAGAAAGTAAAGAGGCTCACCTACTGACTTTGAATTTTGAACCGGATCAACGAGGAGCTGGATGCTGATCCTGGTTACCTGTGTCTGCATCATAAAACGAATCAGGCTAACTGGCATCAGTACATTGAATGTACCAGTATGCGAGTTGAATGCTAACATAACATAGGCTTGAAAAGATTCTGAAAGAAACACTTACCTTGGCTCTTCTCAATTCATGAATAACTTAACTTAAAATAAAGTATTGAAACACATGCAAAGTATATGAAAGCATTATAAAACAGTAAAAGAAACTTAGTTCGTTAAAGAAAATGCAATAACAAACTCAACTTTACTCGTATAATAAAGTAATATAGTTTCTGTGGGAGTTTCTTCAGCCGAAAACCACCACTATGAGCCTAAGTGGTGATACATCATCTTCCCCACGCTAGCAGAAATGTCCTATACTTTGCTGTCATATAGGATGATTAACTAAGTAGATCCACTAGTCTATGCTAAAAGTATCTTAAGGAGTCATCTAAAAAGTATGATCCCTTACTATTCATGATGGCTACATGGTTTATGGAGACTTGAGTTATATGAACTCGCATCCCCATATCGGTCTCAATACTACTCCAAAAATATACTTAGCTCATATGTTTTAAAACAAACTTCTTTCTTTGGTTTGAGATAATTACTCAAAACTTAGCTTAAAAGCTCGCTTGGAAATTGGTGTTTCCCTTTCTTGCTCAATGTGAAAACATTTTTTAACTCTTTGGGAATACATAGTCCCCATATACTTCTTTGAAGAAAAAAACCTTCAATATTTACTTTTTACTCTTTACTTAACTTGAACTTTAAGTCTTAAAACAAAGTTAAAATGTTTGCGAAAGACTTTTGAAAACTTTATGAACTTCTCTTGACTTCTAGACTTGACTCTTAGCTTTCCTTGAATTGAATTATGGATTCAAGGATTGTGATTGGTAATAGGAATGATATCATAATGTTTAAGAGTCTTTTTAGATAGCTAAACATGAGAAAGGATAAAAAATCACCGTCTTGGAACAAGTTCGCGACGTGGAGTTTCATTTAAATATTTGATCGCGACATTAAATTTTGAAACAGAGGAGTCCGCGTCCTTACCGCGACGCGGATCTGACTTTGTTCACTTGGGGAGCATGTCTGCGACGCGGACTTGCATGCAAAAACCCGCTTAACTTTTTCCCTCTTCGTTTTCCAGCTCCAATTCGCCTAAACTCGACTATTATTCTCAAATTCATTTTAGATTCCGATACCCAGTATATGTACTCAAGAACCTAACTTAAAAAAATTCTAAAATTCAACGTAAAGGTCTCAGAAACTTTTGATCAATTCAGCCCAATTCAAAAACGACATTCAAATTCAAGAATACATATCAAGAACATCAACTTTCAAACTCTTTTAGGACGAATTTCGCTGAACTAAACATGTTTGGCGCGTTGGTGAACGAACCCAATGCTATGAAAGACTCACATACATCGTTAGGGATCAACCCTTATCGATATCCACAAGATAAACCTTCAAGAATGACTAACTTTTCTCTTTCTTGTCTTTTCTCCTCTTGCGTTCTTTCTCAAATACCCTAGCCTAAACTCCAATTGCCTAAACTGAACCAATTCAGTTTTGACCCTTAATTAATTCACCAAAAAGGAAATTAATTAATTGGGTGGTGAAAAGACCATAATGCCCTTCTAAAATCTGGATTGGACTTTCCTTATTTGAACATTCCAACTTCCTATGGGCATAACTCACTCATACGAACTCAGAATCACGAAACTTGGCGTCGTTGAAACGATTATTCCAAGATCTTTCCTACGATATCTGGAAACACACCTAAATCATCCTGATCTAGGAGTTATGGTCGTTTGAAGTTGACAAAAAACTAAAACTTAACTAAACCTAACAAATTTTCCAGATTTTTATTATTTCCAAAATATCACTCTTTCTAATTCTAGCTATTTCTAGTTCTTTCAATTTGCGATATGTTACAATATCTCCCCCTTGGGAACATTCATCCTGGAATGAGATTACTCTTAGTAGGCTAAGGGTGTAACATTAGCATTCAACTCAAACACCCAACAAGCAATGCAATTACAACCTGCTAATCTTATAAATAAAAGTCAAGCAAAGGATTAGTACCTTAATTTGGAACTTCTCCGGATTCGAAGAGATGTGGATATCTCTTATTCATATCTTCCTCAGCTTCCAAGTAGTTTCCTCAACAAACTGGTTCCTCTAAAGAACTTTGACTGATGGTACCTTTTTTTTTCTCAACTAGCTAACTTGGCGATCTAGAATCTAAACAGGATCTCCTCATATGACAAGCTATCCTTGATCCCAATATATTTAGTTGGTATTATAAGTGAAAGATCTCCCATGCACTTCTTCAACATGGAAATATGAAATACCGAATGAACCGCTGCTATCTCTTATGGTAGCTCCAACTCATAAGCTACATTACCAACCCTTTTGGATATCCGGTAAGGACCAATATACCGGGGACTAAGCTTCTCTTTCTTACCAAATCTCATAACACCCCTCAAGGGTGAAACTTTCAAGTAAACCCAATCATTACTTCGAAACATCAATGTAGGATTTCTGGTGACTCTACGCTGTTTTCAACCTTTCTTGAATGACTTTCACTTTCTACATAGCTTGATGTACTAAGCGTGGTTTTATCAACCCTGCTTCACCAACTTCAAACCATCCAATAGGAGATCTGCATCTTCTCCCATAAAGAGCTTCGTAAGGAGCTATCTCAATGCTAGAATGGTAACTATTATTATAAGCAACTGAATGAGAGGTAGGTGATCATCCCAACTACCCTTGAAATTAATCACACAATCCACCTTGATACCTCAAAACACTATCTCCTCCTTACTTAAAAGCCATCACTTTTTGCTTATGAACACTTGCCTTTAATTCAAGCAATAAAGGATCTTGGTCTTGCTTCTCTTTTACTTCTGACACTAATGATGATTCATCCCCATTCATCACCACTACTCCTTCTTCTGTGGAATCCATTAGTCGAACTCCTAGTCATGCAAGTCTATGCACCTCTTTGCTAACTCTTTCTTATCTTCCTCAAAATGGGCGGTACTACCCATAGATAATCTACTCAAGGCATCAGCAACAACACTAGCCTTACTTGGGTTATAAAGAATACTCATGTCATAATCTTTGAGTAACTCTAACCACCTTCTTTGTCTGAGATTAAGCTCTTTCTAACTAAACACATAATGAAGACTCTTGTGATCGGTGAACACATCCACATGAACACCATATAGATAGTGACACCATGTTTTCAAAATAAATACTACGACAGCCAATTCTAAGTCATGGGTTGGGTAGTTCTTCTCATGAACCTTCAACTGTCTGGAGGCATAAGCTATAAGTTTGCCATTCTGCATTAACACACAACTCAAACCAACTATATACGCATCATAATAAACAACAAGGCCTTGTGTGCCTTCTGGTAAGGTCAATACTAGGTTAGTAATCAACCTCTTTTTCAATTCCTGAGAGCTTTTCTCACAAGCTTCATACCATTGAAACTTCACTGTTTTCTGAGTCAACTTGGTCAAAGGGGACGAAATAGATGAGAACCCCTCTACGAACCTTCTATAATATCCTGCCAAACCCAAGAAACTCCTAATATCAGTTGGAGATGTGGGTCTAGGCTAATTCAACATTGCCTCTATCTTTTGGGTATCACCTGTAATTCCATCACCAGAAACTATGTGGCTCAAGAACGCCACAGACTCAAGCGAAAACTCACATTTAGAGAACTTGGCATACAACTCTCTATCCTTTAGAGTCTGGAGAACTATTCTGAGATGACTAGAATGATCTTTTTCATTCCTCGAATAGATTAGAATGTCATCAATGAATACGATAACAAACATATCTAAGTAAGGCTTGAATACTCTATTCATAAGATCCATGAACGCTGCAGGTGCATCGGTTAAACCAAACGACATGACCAGAAACTCATAATGACCAGAACGGGTCCTGAAAGCTATCTTTGGAATGTCACATTCCCTTACTCTCAACTTATGGTAGCCAGATCTGAGGTCTATCTTAGAGAAACATGTGGCACCCTGAAGTTGATCTAAAAGACCGTGAATTCTCAAAAGTGGATACTTGTTCTTGAAGGTAACCTTGTTTAACTGACGATAATCTATACACATCCTAAGGGAATCATCTTTCTTCTTCACAAATAAGACCGGAGCGCCCCAAGGTGAGACACTTGGTCAAATAAAAACTTTCTCTAAAAGATCTTTCAACTGCTCTTTAAGCTCTTTTAACTCTGCTGGTGCCATTATTTATGGCGGAAAAGATATAGGACAAGTATTTGGAAGAATGTCTATGCCGAACTCTATTTCTCTCTCAGGAGGGACTCCAGGTAGATCTTGAAACTCTTTTACTATTGAAACTGACTAAATAAGAGGTATCTCAACATTAGAGTCATTAAATCGGACTAAGCGATATACACACCCCTTGGAAACTAACTTTCTCGCCTTAAGGTACCAAATAAAACGACCCTTAGGCACTGCTCTTCAACTCTATAACTGGTTCACTGGACATTAGAACTTGACTACTCAAGTTCTATAATCTATTGATGCAAAACAGTCATGAAGTCAGTCCATACCTAGAATGACATCAAAATCTACCATGTCTAACTCAACTAAATCAGCCATGGTACTCTTGTGATTGATGGAAAATGAACAATCACGATAGAATCTCTGCTAGAATAGACTCACCAACAGGTGTAGAAACACTGAAGGGCTCAAGAAGTTGCTCAATAAGAACATCAAAATTGAAGACTTGGATCATACCAAAGACAACATTTGGTGAATCCTCTTGCTCTCGGCGACTAGCGATAGCATAAAGACGATTTCTTTCTCCGCCTGCCCTTGAAGTAGCACATCTATATGCAGCTCTATCTTGTGGAGCAACTGAAGAAGACTGGGCTCTATTGCCCCCATTACCATTACTATGTCTTCTCTTAGGGAACTCTCTCATAAAATGACCATTCTTGCCACACTTGAAGCAACTAGTGGAGCCATCAAAACACACCCCTGAGTGGCTCCTACCACACTTAGAACATGGAGGAGTCTTAGTACCCCCTTGTGCCTTACTACCTTGCGAATGCGCAGGTCTAGATCTGAAGTTCTTACAATTCTTACTATTGTACTCACATTTGTTCCTTGGTGCAGGTGCACTAGCAGATGATGGAGCAGGTCCTTTCTGCTTATGTTGGAAATAAAACCTGTTCGCCTTACTCTTTTTCTTCCCGGATTCATTCCATGATATCTTATCCCTTTTATTCTTAAACTCTTCTCTATCCCTCAGCTTGTCCTCCTTAACTTGTTTCATATGGATCATTAGCCTTCTCCTTTTAACATCACTTCACTACTAAAAGACTTCTGAAAATATATCTCCCATACTTTTTGGGACTCATTACTATCTTATTCTGAAACACTCGACTTGATTTCCCATCTCGTCATCTTCCCCTTTGTTCTAAAGCTGACACTTGAACTTGTGAATCTTGGAGGATTCATCTTTAAGAACTCATGAACTCTAGAAGTATCAGCCACTTCCTGATGATTCTCTCTATGTTGCCCAGCTTAGTTGGTCACAACTTGGCTCAACATCTGAATGGCCTCACATAACTTAACATTGGTGACCTCTTTTTGGGGTTGCACTTCTGGTGCATTAGGTACCCCTTGCTCATGTGGTTCAATGTTCCTTATATTTGGACGACCTCTGATAGCTCATCATGGAGGCATGATCTGAAAGACACGCGCAAGCACGAATTGGAAGAAACATTATAGAGATTAACTCTATCACACGAAATGAATGCGAAAGAAGTGAGATAGTTCCTAAATGTTGCAGCCTCCTAATTATAGATGTGGCGCGCTTCACACCGATAACAAGGATACTACAAAAATGGTTTCATACACTCCCTAGGAATCTTAAACTCTATCCTCTGATACCAAGTTTGTCACACCCCGAGCCGATACCCCGGACACGGCTGGCACTCGAGAACTATTGTTGGCCCCAAGCGAACCCTTGGCCTGGCTTACTAACTCAGCGGAAGACTCTATGCATATTTATAATGATCAATAACACTATACTCACTTGAATAATAAACTACTGAGAATGCTTAAAAATTCAAACATTTAACTTGGCCAAAATGGCAACTCAAGTCTCAACATGTGAAATAACAATGTAAAGACAACTGAGCAACTAACTATTTGTGAAGCCTCCAAAACAAAGAGGGATGTCGGGATAGGACCCCCGATCATCCTAACAACTGAAAACAGGAAAGCAAATGATAAAAAGGAGCCCTCCGGAAAGCAAGGAGGCTCACCAACTGACTCTGAATGATTAACCTTATCAACGAGGCGCTGGATGCTGATCTTGGTTACGTGTGTCTGCATCATAAAAGAATGCAGGCGAACTGGCATCAGTACATTGAATGTACGTACGAGTATGCGAGTTGGAATGCTAATATAACATAGGCTTGAAAAGATTCTGAAAGAAACACTTACCTTGGCTCTTCTCAACTCATGAATAACTAAACTCAAAATAAAGTAATGGAACACATGCAAAGAATATAAAAGATTTATAAAAGAGTAAAAGAAACTTAGTTCCTTAAAGAAAATGCAATAACAAACTCAACTTTACTCATATAATAAAGTAATATAGTTTCTATGGGAGTTTCTCTAGCCGACAACCACCACTATGAGCCTAAGTGGTGATACAATGTCTTCCCCACCTTGCATGAACTTTCTCTTCCCACCTTGCCAGAACTGTCCTATACTTTTCCATCATATAGGACACTTAACTAAGTGGATCCACTAGTCTATGCTAGAAGCATCGTAAGGAGTAATCTAAAAAGTATGATCATTTACTACCCATGATGGCAACATGGTTTATGAAGACTTGAGTTAATATGAACTCGCATCCCCATATCGTTCCTCAATACTACTCCCAAAATATACTTAGCTCATATGTTTTAAAACAAACTTGTTTCTTTGGTTTGAGAAAATTACTCAAAACTTAGCTTAAAAGCTCTCTTGGAAATCGGTGTTTCCCTTTCTTGCTCAATGTGAAAACATTTTAAAACTCTTTGGGAATACATATTCCCCATATACTTCTTTGAAAAAAAGAAATTCAATCTTTACTCTTTACTCTTTACTTTACTTGAACTTTATGTCTTAAAACAAAGTTAAAACGTTCGCGAAAGACTTTAGAAAACTTTATGAACTTCTCTTGACTTGCTTCTTAACTTCTAGACTTGTGAAACGACCCCAAAAATGCCCGAAAATGTGCTTCGGAAACACCTATAATTGTAATTTCCAAATATCTCAAAATCCGTGCATGATTTCGGAAATTCGACTTCATATTCTTATTCAGGGGGTCAAATTGAGTGGGAAATGGGTCTAACCCGAATTTTAGAGCAACCGTATCAAAATTCGAAAATCGCAAAAAAATGCGATTTTCAGGGTCAACTTTAAAGGGGAATATCTCTTAGAACACAAGGAACTGGAAGGGCCGTAACCTATTAAATTAAACCTCTATGAGTTAGCTTTCCAATGCACTTGGTTTCACCTCATTCCGAGTTAGGATGAGGGAGTTATGACC
>JAJONZ010037590.1:0-22390 GCA_029582445.1 Solanum paucissectum
CAATTAGCCATTTTATACATTTCGGTATAAAATGTGTTTGTGTTTGTATAAAGCGAGAGAAAAGTGTATATACAAATACAAATACATATATTTTCGTCTTATACACTTATAATTATACAAATACAGATCTTATTATACAAATTACAATGTATAAATGAATTTATACAAAACTGAACAATTTGTATAAAATTGAATGTTTGTAGCGAATTATACAAATCAAAAGCTCCATAACAAACATAAAATTTGTTATGAAACGCAATTATGCAAACTATAGGTATAACATACAAATATGATTTTTTATGTTTGCTATATATGAAAGTTGCTCTTATTTATTTTCATATCCAATATGGTCATCAAATTAGGCCCCCTTGACCTTTTACCGGAGTAAATAGAACTTCACAATCCAGGCCAATAGGATATTAATAAAATTGTTTCTAAAATTATTGTTAATTGTATTAAGCCTTGGCTTGATATTATAATTGATCTAGCTAGCTTCTTAAAGGGAGGGGATAATGTTGTTATGGTTCAAGAATTCAAAAATTGTGGCTGAAAATGGGAAATTCCTTATCGAACTAGATTTAGAGAAAGCTTTTTGATCGTCTTGAGTGGCGCGTAATATTAATTATTGTCATACCATTGTATTGTGGACATCATAAATCAATTCATGTCATTATCGGTTACTTAAGTTGTATGCTTCAACCTTTTACCTTTCTGTATCTGAAATTGAATGTTGATGGTGACTATTCCAACGAGAGACAATGCATGTGGTTTGTTCACACTTTAGACACACAACTTGTATGTTACTACACCTTATGCACCAATTGCAATAATTGAATTGCAAGCTTTACCTCGTATAAAGGTTCAAATATGTCATCTAACTTTGAGAAAATGTTTATTTGTGTCATTTGAGTTTGACAAGAGACTTATTCATGTCATTATTTGTTCAGTTCTAATTTTGCAAAACCATTTTTTTACACATGGTTAATTATGATTCGGACAAATCATTTTTTTTATAGGAAAGAGGCTCAAATATGCTATGGAACTTTGAGAAAAAGTTCATCTATGTCATTTATTAAAAGTTTGGATTATATATGTCATTAGTGAATAAATAATGACATGAATGAGTCTTTTGTCAAACGAAAATGACATAGATGAGTCAAACTTTTAACCGTAACATAAATAAATCTTTTATCTAATTCGATAGCATATTTGAACATTTTCCATCAAATATACATTGCCTTTACCCTTTGGAAATTGAGATGGATTCCGACACAACTTATGAACAATTGAACATTGCGGACAATTTAACAAGATAGATAGAATGAAGTTAGTACCAACGCCCCCCAAAACTTGTGAACAATTGACTGAACACATGCAATTTTTCTTAAATTGACATGAGCTTTACCTCCAAAACCCAACAACTCATAGCTCTTCTCAACTCTTGTTCTTCTCTAAAACATGTTTTCCAAATTCATACACAAATCATAATCTCAGGACTATCTCAACAAAATTGCATCCTCCTCAAAATTGTCAACTTTTTTGCTTCTCATACTCCCATATACTCATCTTCTTACGCCGGTCTTCTCATCAAACAATCGCAAAATTCGTCTAGTTCTTGGTGGAATATCCTCATTAGGAATTATGCTACAGGTGAAAACTGTTCACATAGTGAAGCCATTCGTTTTTTTGTTGAAATGCGGCGTTCTGGAGCTGCTTCTGATGAATTCACATACCCTTTTCTTTTCAAAGCTTGTTCGTCTTTTTTGGGTCTGAAAGAAGGGAAGCAGATTCATAATGATGTCATCAAGATGGGTATTTGTAACAATGTGTATGTACAGAACACTTTGATTCATTTTTATGGGTCTTGCAAGAAGATTGTGGATGCATACAAGGTGTTTGATGTAATGTCGCTTAGAACTGTTGTTACTTGGAATTCGATAATTTCGGCTTGTGTGGGAAGCTGTTGGTATTATGATGCGATTGAGATTTTTCGTTTGATGAGAAAATGTGGGGTTCAACCGGATGAGACAACTATGGTGATTTTGCTTTCTGCTTGTGCTGAGTTGGGTGACTTGAGTTTAGGGAAATGGATTCATTGTCAAGTGATTGAGCAAGGGATGTATGTCAATTGTCAATTGGGAACTTCCCTTATTGACATGTATGCTAAATGTGGAGCAGTGGATTATGCTCGTTTGATCTTCGATAGGATTGGTGAAAGAAATGTATGGACATGGAGTGCGATGATTCTTGGATTAGCTCAGCATGGATTTGCTGCACAAGCCTTGGAACTCTTTTGGAAAATGAAGGATTGTTCTGTGAAGCCTAATTATGTGTCCTTTCTTGGTGTGCTTTGTGCTTGTAGCCATGTTGGGATGGTAGAAGAAGGGCATCGTTTGTTTCAAGAGATGGAAAGTCTCCATAGCATCAATCCTATGATGGCACATTATGGTGCCATGGTAGATATCTTGAGTCGTGCTGGTCGTCTGGATGAAGCATACAAATTCATAGTTGACATGCCCATTGAGGCTGATGCAGTCATATGGAGGACCTTGCTCAGTGCATGCCACATTCATGATATTAGCGACGATACTGGAGTGGGAGAGAAGGTCAGAAAGAGGTTGCTTGAATTGGAGCCTAAAAGGAGTGGGAATTTGGTCATGGTAGCAAATAAGTATGCTGAAACTGGATTATGGGAGAAGGCAGCAAAATTGAGAAGAGGTATGAAAGAGAGACGACTTAAGAAGATCGCTGGAGAAAGCTGTGTATCAGTTTTTCAGAATCGATAGAGGTTGTTATCGAGTTCCAACGTGCAGGATGTTGGTGTGTGTCTGTCATCTTAATGAGATTGCATTAGAAGATGTATACTTGAGAAACCACCATGACACACTATGTGTTCTATGCTATCAAACTGAAATATTAACAAAACAAACAAAAAAAATAACAGAAATATTAACCACCTTATATGATTCAAGTTATAAATGGCATGTCAGCTACACTATCACTCACCTAAAGGCTGAAAGCCGAACACAAAATAAAGCTCCAGTAATCCATAAACTCAGTCCTCTCTAATATTTATTGCTACAAGAAGAAAAAGTAGATATACACCCCACCACACATTATTCATATTCATTGAAATCACTTAAAATGATCTATTGGATTGGTTTGAAGATGAGGAAGACTTGGCTTTTGCAAAATCAACAAGATCTTTGAAGAGTGCGTCCTCGGGTTTCTCTGGTTTGGATGGTGAAGAAGAATTAATAGAGAGATTTTTTGTTTGTCCAACTATGCTGTCATAGGAACTCGATCCAGTTCTTGCGGGAGGGGAGCCACCAGAAACATGTTTCTCAAAGTACTGCTGTCTCTGATCATATCTGGCCGGTGGTGGAGGGAGTGCGGTAGGAGGAGGAGCATCCCAAGGTGCTGGAGGCAAGTTATCAGCAGATTTGGCTTTTGAATTGGATTCATTGTGGTTGTTTTTTCCAGTAAACATAGATGCAGTGGGGTTCAAGAAGTCCTCATCAGCAGTTGGATTTAGCAAATCATCCGGAGGGGGTGCAGATGAAGATGGCTTGGGACTTGACCATGGGATGGAACTCGCATTGTTTGAATTAGTTGACGCAGCAATAGGTGAAGATCCTTCTGTTCCCAGTGATCTTTCTGATTCAAACCTGTCACCACTGAGATAATCAACCATTTTACCATCTGTAAAAACTGGTCTCCTTGATGAAGGCGGGGGAGGAAGAGTTGGAGTAATTCGCATAGGCTCACTCTTCACATCAATAGTCTTCTGCCCCTGTCCCTGTGATGGATCTCTTGAAGTTCTGCAAATTGAGTGATGGTAACACATCAAGAAAAGGCAAAAGAAAAGCCAAAGACCACACCGTCAAGGAATACTAATAGAGATTTTGGAAAAAGCACAACAAAACACTCCTAAAGCACAAACCTACACTTAACAATGGTTATAAATATATTGACAATTATAAGTTAAAATCTCTTAATCATGCAAGGTTCCATACTCATTGCTCAAGAATCTCACTCAAAGAAGATTCTTAACCAAGAAACAGAATTGTGCCATACCAGCACACAGATGAATAAAGTAAATTCACAGAGGCTGAGAGGCACTAGATTGCACAATTTCTTAACCATCCTGGACAGTGGACACCCATATTAATCTGCAGAAGTCTTCCCCTTGAGAACCCAGGTAGTACCAGTGAATCCTCCTCTGAATTTGACAACACTATGAAGTTATGGTCACACCACCAGAGGCAGCAGTAGGAAAAGTAGGTCCAGAAAAGAAGTTAAAAAAATCAAGAATTGGGTGCCATGGACTCTTTTACCCCAAACTCTCCCCTCCAAAACTTTCTGAAGGCCTTTGCCCCCAAACATCTTATGGTAATATAATCGGCCCAATATTCTGTTAAAATTTGTAAAAAGGAAATGAAACTCTACCAAGTCCTCTTCTTTATCCCCAAAATCTCCTATTAAGTAACTGGACATATGTTTATGCTGGTGGAAAATTAAAAATCAGAAGCTAATTATTACTTATATGAGAGCTTGGTAATGAATGATAGCCTGGTATATGTTGATAAAAGCTTCATCAACTCTTTTATGAATAAAAAACTATGAGTGTTCTAAACCTTGGTGAAACCCAAATTGTTATCACAATTCTAGTCTCTTTTCAATAGCACTAATGGAATTAACTACCGACTGTTTTTTAGTGAAAAATAGGTTACCTCAGATGCATGTCAAATAGGCTAAATGTTGAAGTGTATTATCCACCTAAACAGCTAAGAGAACTAAAGTGAAAATGATATCTCGGAACCATTTGACATAAAATTCTTCGCCGCAAATGAAATCCAACTTCCCTTGATGGAGAATAAAGAGAGTTAATTTATATTCTCATATCAATGACCATCTAAGGATCTCATCTAAATGCTTTTACTGCATCGCGTACTCCAAAGTGGCAATATTTGCTGTAAGAACAGCAAACACCAGGCAAAACTAAAAGTATAAAACTGAACAAAACTACTGTGCGGGTGGGGGTGGGGTGGGGGGGGGAGGGGGGGAAGAAACAGTATAGCAGCAAAATGACCAAGCATTACCTCCGTGATAAGTGAGAGAAATCATCTTCTGACTCATCATCTTCATGATTCACATTCATAAGGGGTGCAACAGGAGTTTCTCTGGGCGGTACAGTAATTGTTGAGGTTCCTTTGGCAATATCGTCATGTCTACGAAGAACTCGCTGCAGATTGTCATTGAGTGCCAATCCTTTACACAGCAGATCCTCGTCTCTATTTGCAAAGGAAAACAATGTTAAGGGGCTATTAGAAATGTAATAAAACCACAAAAACTTCAGGTTCTTACACAGTGTTGTTCACAAGAATCATCACACGCTTTTGGTAAGAGCGACACTGTTCAACAAGATCGACTATCACCTCCTCCTTCACGGACTGCATAGACGTCACGTAATAAATTAAAACATGAACGATAATTCATCTTGGACTTAACAAGTACCGCCAAACATAAATTGGATGTAACAATGCTGATGAACCAATATGTATTTTAACACTCAATGATGGAATGTAACATCACTTATACCGAATGGAATACAACATGATAGTTCCTTGTATTTCAGCAATAAAAGTACTGAAAGGAGATATCTACAATTTATTAACCTTATTTAACCTACAAAATTAAACAAAAAACCAATACCTGTAATAGGCACATAAAAATATATCAATCAGCATAAAATGACGGATTTCTTTCTCCGTTTTTTCCAATATGTGTTTTCTACATGGTTCCTTCACTATTGTATTTCCTTTTCTTACTAATTTTATTATGCTTTACTTGAGGTGAGGGTCTACTGGAAACAGCCTCTCTACCTTCACAAGGTAGGAGTAAGGCTGCATACACACCACCCTCCCCGGACCCCACTTGTGGGATTAAGATGGGTATGTTATTGTATTACCAATTTCATGTCCACAACTACCTCAGTATATTGGTTTTCACCAAAAAATGTTTGATGTCTTCTACTTTCGACATTCAATGTTTCAATATAAACTAGTCATTCAACCTTATGTACTGCAGCAATATCTTTTTTTTAAGACCTAGATGCAGCAACATGCCCCATCAATAGGGGAGACAAAAATCATGCCAGAAATTTTACATTAAAGGACTTCTGAAGGTACAATTTCTTTTTCCTCTATTAATTTTTGTTTCACTGGGGAGGGGATAGTTAATCATTTTACCTAAGCTTCTCATTTCAATTAGTGAAGGGGTGGAAGGGAGCATTCAGAGAAAGTGTAGTTCTGAAATTTTCCACTTAATCGAATAAAGTACCCAAAGACTACCAAAAAAACTCATTTAACCTATGAATAATTCATCCCGCCCTTCCGGTTTTCAACTTTTATAGTAGCGAATGGGGACAAGTAACCACTATGAACCTGAGAACAAGAGCTCAAACCAAGTTCTGACCTGAGGATTCTTTGGATCCAAGGCACCAAGCATCTCCGTCAGGACATCTGATAACCCCTCAGCACTTTGAATCTCCGCAACACTGAAAAGACAAAATACCAGAAATGTCACTTGCTTGAAATTACCAGTTCTTTAGAAAAGTTGCTTACTTGAAACTAATAGTTCTTTATTTGACTTTCTACATTTATTTTGTACATGAAGTCTCGTTAAACAGCCGACAAGGGACAAAGGGCATTGGAGAAAGTTGCAGTAAGTTTGACATAAGTCGGAAAAAAAATCCTCAGCAATTAGAGTGCATAGTAGTTGAATAAAAAGACAGAGCTCCAAAGGTCACAAGTCACTTGGACGCCAATAATAACTCAATTCAAAAGAAAGCAGCAGTAGAGTATAGCTGAAATTCAGGGCTTTTCATATCGTACCACCTCGGCTAAGATGGGAGCATTTAAAACTTACAAAATGGTTACCAAATTAATGTTGTGGGCAGCATCAAAACTGGCAACATTGAAACTGTGTTTTGATAAAAGTTGCTCTATTTGATCAAAAGCTCTTAATGGTTTACTACATTCTTCCAGCTTCAATGCATCAGCTACGAATGGGTCAGAACTGCTAGCTCATCATGTAATAGAAAATGATAAATGGATCTTGGGCCTAACTCAACCCCAAAAACTAGCTCAAGAGGAGAGGATTGTCCAAAGACAATAATACATGGAGACCCATCCATCCCTTTTTCATCCAATGTGGAACTCTTCAACACTCTACCTCACGCCCAGGGTTAGACATCTGGGGTGTGGGAAATTTAATATGGGGTACCAAAATTAATAAACTATGAATTAGGATGGGTCTTGCTCTGATAGCATGATAAATGGACCTCAACCTCAAAAGCTAGCTAAAGAGGGGAAGATTGTCTAAGACCATATAAGGAGACCACCCATCCCTTTTTCATCCAACAATGCATTGTTTGAATCAGAAACTTCACTTACACTTGAACAAGGTTGCCATAAATGCTGGATACCACAAGTACTACCCTAAAATTTTAATTTCTAGATAGTTAACTTGGGAGTCCAATAAAGGTACACTAATTGACCTTTAAAACAGAGAGGTGGTGCATATAAACAATAGTGAAGCACTTACTGAAAAGAGGGAGGTGCACATAAACAATATCCATATAAATCTTAATAGTGTCCTTTAATAAGTGAAATGTTCATAAACAAAATTCCAACACTTTGAGCAGGAACCATACCAAACGGAAAAGAATAAGTTAATCAATACCTGAGTCCAGAGGGATCAGACTCAAGAGAGGCCTCAACTGCAGCCTCCTCATAAGCTGAAGGCATGTGGACTATTGGATGGGTTTGTGGTGGTGTAAATAAAGGTACACTGTTTTCCTCTCGAGGTGGAAACTCTACACCTGCAGCCTGCAATGTTCATTTTTAAAGAAAATATATGAAGATTTGAATGAATCTAGATCAGTGATCAATCAAATTGTTAAAAACTAATATTATCCAAGTACAAAAGTTGGAAGCCAGAATGACAAAATAACCTTTAAAGTTGATTGACAGCAATATCTTAATAATGCATTATCTCTTTAACATCAATGTTGAAAAATATAAAAAAAATTCCAACTATATAACAATCAAGTCATTCAGAATCTTTTCCAATACTCTATTAGATATGCATATAGAATGTATAATCATCATATATCTTGTATCTTCTGTAATTTGTGGCAACTTTTAAACTCCCAACCAAATTCAATTAATGCTAAATAGTCTTCGATTAAACTTGGAACAAACACCACGTCACTTGATCATCAGCAAAGACTTGGAATAGATGTCAAAGGTCACTATATAGTTCAAGATAGAAGCCAGAAAATGTTCAACTTCAAGTTTAACCAATTTGTCGCACACATTTATAAACACCAATATAACACAATATTGTAGCATGAGTACTTCTCTTCCTGCGGGCCAGGGAACTAGGATGGAGGCCAGCACGAAAGCCATAGTAACATTGGTTACTGCTGTATATATAGCATTTGTTAATTAACAGATTTTTTTTTTGAACTGGCAACTGTTTAAAAGATCTTTTTAAAACGTTCTAACTATGAGAACGTATGCATGCAGCAAAGTTTATTTATTTCATCTACGAAAAAAGGGGCAAAGATACACTTCAAACTTTACGATTTAGAACGGATATACCCCTCGTTAAAAAAGTGGCGCATATATACCCTCGTCGTCTAACAAATGGTGCATATTATCCTTTTGTTAACAGGCCTGTATTATTGAATTTTAAAAAATTCTAAAACTGATTTTTTTTAATTCCAAAAATGCCGCAGGACTATAAGAAAACTATGTCAGCCATTTTTTAACCCCTCTTTGATTCAATCATCATCCCGATGACTTAGAAACTTAAGAATTTTTGAGGGATTGGGTTTTTTAGTTGGGTCGGGTCTAGAGGGCTTAAAAAAATGGTGACATTTTTGGAATCAAAAAAACAATCTTTGGATTATTTTTAAAATTCAGTAAATATAAATTTATTAACAAAAAGGGTATATAAGCACCATTTATTAGACAACGTGGGTAAGTATGCACCATTTGTTAGACAGTGTGGGTATATATGCACCACTTTTCAACGAGGGTATGTCTGCTCTAAATCACAAAGTTGAGGAGAATCATTTTCTTCTTCCCTATTTTTCCTTGATAATGTGATAGATTGATGTATTAGCCAAGAAAAGGAAGGAGATATTGGTATGAAGTGAAGAGTCTCAAAAACAAAACATAGAACACGACTAAGATAGGTGCATATGCAATATCATATCAACGAAATAGCAAGGAGAAGTTAAATTTAATGTTTCGGTGAGGACAAAAGTACAAATCTAATTAAGTTGCCAGAAGTATTGTTGTCGATTCTGTGACTAATCTTTTAATTTAAATGTGAGTTAATTAATAATAAATTGGAAAACGTCTGTGCTTTTTACTGAAAATTGACAGACAGTCCACAATGGATGAGGCGATGAGCAAGTTTTTTGTGTAGAATTTTACAATAGCCTGTGCGAAATCTTATATGCTTTTACTCAAAATCAAGTGAACTCTGATATTAATTTCTTGGAAAAATTATTTTCACCACCATATCATTACTTTGTTTTAAAATGTAACTAAGTCTCCATATATAAAAGTGTGATCTTAACATACAAAGTTTTGATTTAACAAATTACAATGGCATAGCAGTTGATATACTTCACATTTTGACTAAGGAGTTTGCACCTCTTTTCCTTCAAATTATGATTTTTTTATACAACAGGCATCTTAGTAATATTCATGTAATTTTAATGAAAATTGTATTGATTGACACGTGTGTGTCCAGAAGCTAGTCTACATAAGAAGATGAAGGCTTTAGGTGATACACAGTAAAATCTAAAACAACTCATTTCCATCTTGATTTCCTAATTGGAGAGGAAAAGGGTTACAAAAGAAACAAATGCAAACGATGGAGCAACTGTGACAACGGATTAATTCAAACATAATGATACAAAATGGTATCCTCCCTTCGTTAGAGAAGTTCTACAAATCATGAGCAATCAACTTATACAGGAAACTTATCAAAGAAAACTTAGGAAAAGAATTGTGAATTATAAAACATACTCGATGTAATCCTAAGATCATATCAAGAATTACCATTGCATATGATTAAACAGTGCAGCCATTAATATTGTACTTTTCTTTTATTCAATGGTGCAGCCATTAATATTGTACATTAGAAAAAACCAAAAAAATATAAAAGAAAAGAACAAAAATGTTGGTGAACAGTAAAGGTTGAGGTGATTAAGAAAACACAACAACTCAGGACAAAGGCAACACGTATATAAAGAACTATCTGGTACAAAACCATGTCAGAAGCTACAAAGGGTTATACAATGAAACAATGATGATATCAAATAATTTGTCGTGTATAGAGGAAATAGAAGGTATTTTGGAAATTTTAACAATTTAGGACACTCTAATTAGTTTATAAGATTTGTGTGGTTCCTGTGTTATATTTAGCATCAATGTAAGGTTTAGCAGTATTATGGAAGCTACTATGGAACCTATGCAAGAAAAAGGACAAACTGTGGGTGGTATGGTTACATAGTTATTATGGAAGACAGAATTCTGTATCATCCAGAATGCTTGCTTAACCTGCACACCCCACGCAGAATTCTGTATGGAAGGCAGAAGTCTGTGTGGGATGTGCAGGTTAAGCAAGCATCCTGGATGGTTCAGAGGACATTGAAGGTTCACAAATATTTCCAGGAAGCTGGATATAATGGACAAGATATGATAAACATTGATAAATACTCTATTAAGGATGTCTATAAGAAGATGAGGGGTGAGATATGGCTAAAGTAAAATGGAGGAAGTTGGTGTGGGTGAACCTTGGAGCACCTAAATGGCTGTTTATACTATACATTGCTTTGAATAGGAGTCTAATGACCAAAATCAAGCTGGCACAATGGGGCTTAACATATGAAGTTACATGTCCATTCTGTCAGCTGGCTGATGAAGACATAGATTATCTGTTCTTCCAATGTTCTTATGCTGCAAGTGTCTGGACAAAGCCATTGATATGGCGAGGCATACAGAGACAAAGTTTGAACTGGCAGGAGGAAGTTAGATGGGAATTGAGGAACATGAAAGGAAAAACTAGTAAGACTCAGGTGTACAGAATGACACTTGCAGGAGCACTATATTGCCTATGGATAAAGAGGAACTGCAGATTTTTTCAAAAGAAACAAAGGCCACCAGAAAGTATTATTCGACAAGTCATCCAAGAGGTCCATGGGAGACGATACCGGCAACCTAGACTAGCAAGTAGACTACAAGAACTTAATGTATATCCCTGAATATAATAGAAATAGTTAGATATGGAGGGAATATGTGTTAGGTGTTTAAGCAAGGCTTGGGGTTGCATGTCTGAGTCTGCTGGTTTTCTATTTGTAAAGCTCATTCATAAATAAAATCAATTTACTTACCAAAAAAAGGTTTAGCAGTATTTTCAATTAAATTGGGTTATCATTCTATAAATGGAGAGGAATGAGGTGTTTGAAATAGTAGATAGGATCCATCTGCTCAAATCTCTGTATTGTACTTAATAAAGGTTAACTGTATCTTAAATCAGGGATCATTGGTGATGAATTAGGGGTTCTTTTAAAAAAATTGCAGACACTTCTTTGTGTATCAGAATAAAGAAAATGATGTTCAGCTAACTACTTTTTCTTGGGAAACAGGCACGTGTTGCTAAACCTTCAACTTATGTTGTTTCTTTTCTATTCTAATATTTGCTGAACCAATGTAGTGATCAGATTAAGGTTTGTTTTTCTTTATCTCACCATTGAATCTGTTAAACTTAAACAATATAAGTGCATTTTGATCGATTTTTGCAGCATAACACATGGCATGCTTTATGTCATAAGTTGGTTAAAGTTAATGTTATTCCTTTTACTGTGCAGTGTGCCCTGAAATCCAATCAACCAAAACAACCCAAAGAAACAAGAAAGCAACAAGGGAAATAAAAGAGAGAAAGAAGTGAAGAGGCCCTCTACTAAGCAACAAGATGGACCTTCTGAAATCCCCGTAAAAGCAGCTTGACATTTTAAAAAAATTTGCAATAACACATTTGAAAATACACACCTTAATTGGCATGCGGTTTTTCTAAAAGATTTACTGAAAAATGAAAACTTCTCACATACAAAAGTGCAATATGCAATTTCAACTAGTATATGAAGAGAACTTCGAAAAAACTAAAAGAAAAAGAAGCATGCACAGCACAACAGTAAAAGAGTAGCATATAAGAAGATATAAACTGCATAGAAAAGTTATCCTAGATCAACAGGACTTCCAATGTTTGTCCACTTGTCATGTTATTAGAACAAATCTGTCTTTTACTGGCATAATGTGTACTTCTCAAAGTGGTACTAACTCTCTATAACTTGCATATGTCTGAACCTACTAAAAGTGGTCCTAACTCTCTATAACTTGCATATGTCTGAACATTCACAGAACCAACGCATACATCTTAGTGCTGTGAGGTTAAACCTTTCCTCTTTATTTTCCTATTAGAGGAGCTATATATTTTTTGTTAATGCTCCACGTAGAAAATACATACTTCCAAAAAGGGCCTCTATGATGATCTATATTTAGCTAGATCCCCATAACTGTAAATACATGTATTGAGGATGATTTCTTAAATGAACTGAGTATATCAAACATGTTTTGAGGACTCAAATGTTAATGCTCTTAAACATATTTTTGCAATTATAAAGTTGACAACAGAAAGAAAAACATAACTATCATCTCAGGAAGTCTTCTCCAAAACTTTTGAGCTGAAGCTACTAAGGAGGAGCCAGTATCAGTTAACTAATTTACAGACAAAATATTATTGGAGGGAAGTACTCTCCATTTAGGAAATAACGAGTAAGTTTAGCAATTTTACAAAGGAATGGGAAAGCAAACGGAAGCCAAAGGCAACATATATTGATAATATGAGGTTAAATCCATCAGTTAGGCTATAGCAGTCTCATGAACAGAAGTTCTGCAGAACTTCCACGATCAATAGTTGGTTAGCGCTTCTTTTGTTGAATTCCTTTATCTTGTTTGGTTTGGCTAGAGAAGAGGGAAACAAGTTGAAATTGGAGAAACTAGTTTCTACTAAGGACCACTTAATTATTTCAATGGGGCAATGTAGAGATAAAAATTATTCTTCTCTGGTTATGCTCTGCACCTAAAAGAAAGGAAACTCTCTTCTTTCTGTTTTCTTTATCTTTCTTTGGTTCATTTTCCATTCCCTTCAATTCATTTTATCCAGTTCAAAAGAATCTAAATAGAGGTCAATGTGAAGAGATATCAGGAAAACCATACTCACTTTCTTATCTAACAGATCAGTTCTGACACCTAGACTTGCTTAGCGACTTTTGGTTACACCCATAATTCTTTTTATTGAGAAACTAAGAGAGAGGAATTGATTCAGCTATATCCAGGAATTTATTTCTTTTATGTGATAAAATATCCAAGTCATTATTACCAACTGCAACTGAAACAACATGAACCTTTGCTATAGCAGGTGCTACATTAAGGGGAAAATCAACCAAGGACGACGTTGAACAGACTTTCACCCAAAGATTGATAGGTGCTTGAGCATAATAATAGAGACACAAATGAATCACCTTCAGCTCATTATATGCAGCGTAATACTGGGGAAATCTTCCCCCCGGCCCTCCCAAAGCTTCTTGCCATGAATCTATCAAAATCAAAATCTTCTCCCTCACATTTAAATCAGGCTGCAATCAAAAACAATAAGCCTAGTTATTAGAGATCTCAAATAGGTTTAACAAGTTAAGGAAACCATGTATATTAGGTGTTGTTTACCTTCTTCTTCACAATTTTGACCATGTCTCGTAAAATCTCACGCTCCACAATTTGCTGAAATACATTCTCTCCACAATTTTTGCTCAGAGTCTCAAGAACCTGAATAAATAATTTGTAGAAAGAAAGTATTAGTAAATAATCTTCAATTCAAGTTTCTCTTTACAAAATCTTTTGCAACTTCAAAGGGAAAATACCATGACAAGAGCCATATTTAGAACTGTTATATGCACATGAAAAATCTACTCCTGGGATATTCATTGAATTACTGATAGCTTAAATGTGTCTTGGGACACGAGCAGTAAAAACATGACGTGTTGATGAAGTGAATTTCTATTGCCAATTGTTATTGACCTAGCTGCAAAATGCCAACACTATGGATGTGCTGAAACACAGTGGAGATATTTCAACATAATACACCAGTAAGCTAAAGTTTGATAACTATACTCACCTCCTAACTGTTTTATACCAGTTTCACAGACGATATATCAGGAACTAGAAAGTTGAGACCCGTAGCATGTCATATTAGTTTGTTAAACAAACAATAAGTGGATTACTAAGATTTGAGACGCTCAAATTTCAGACCTGTATCTTTAATCATAATTGCAAAACTAACTCTATGTAGCCTAAACACAAAGATGAAATCTAGTAATGGTAAGGCAAGCGAAATGTACTTACGAATAGTGTAAGGAGCTGTATTTTCGGATTTTTACTCCCCAAGCGTTTCTTGATAATCTTAAGAGCGTCCTTTGCTTGTCTGCAATTAGAATTTAATCAGTAAGCTGGTACAAAATCAACTATAGAAAAGCTCAACTTGACAAGACCAACTAGGGTAATTTAAAATTTTACTACAGGACGACAAACAATTTCAGAAGATCTAGATGGAACATGAACTGACAGTGAAGAATACCATTTCAAATAAAAGATTATGCAGCAGAAGTGCATCTTACTCTTGTATCAGCCAGAAAGGCAACATCCAACTTTCTAGTTTATACATGTTTACCTACTTTACTGCCTATCACGCTCTGGGATTTCTTTGAGAGACTTTACTACCCATAAGCATGACTTTCTTTTTCCTTTTTCAATTTCCACTTCCCCCAGTACATAATTTTCAGGTGAAAAGAAGATATACAACTAACAGTCACGGTGAAATACTTCCCATAATTTCATTAATAAATAAGTTGTTAAATCTAAACCACAAGGGTTCTTTCAAGCCAAAAGGATTAAAACAAGGAAATCCACTCTCCTGATCTCGTTGCCAATGCGATGGAAGTGTTAAATTTAACCCTTAAAGAGGATGGAAGTTATGAATAACTCAAGGGCTTTCATATATATGGACACAATGATAGGAGCTTGGAGATCGCACATATTCGCATATGCCACATCATTATTTTGATGCTGAAAGAGACCAAATGTTGCACCTCGGAATCACTTTATTGGCTTTTGAAGCAGTTTGTAGCCTAAATTAACTTGGCCAAAAGAAGTGTTTTTATTTTAAATGCTAAGACAATATTTTGGAGTTTTCTGATATTCTTGGATGCAAAGTTGAGTCATTCCCTACTACTTATTTGAGCCTTTTTCTTGGTTCTAGATTGAAAGAAAATGGGATTCGACAAGGAACTCTTGATGTGGAAAAAAAATAGGTCCATGGAAGAAACAAATATTTATCCTTTGGTGGAAAGTGTTTTTGATCATATGCTCACCTATTGATGTCGCTCATTCCCCTTCCTTCTACGTTGGAAAAATAGTTTAATAAACTTATGAGCAACGGAAACTCTAGCAGAGAAAGCTGCATACGGTTAGATGGAAAAATGTAGTGATCAATAAAGGTGGAGATTTGGGAGTGAAGAATGTCAAGTTCCATAACAAAGTATAGCTTTCTAAATGGCTTTCAAGACTACATTATAGCAATAATGGAACAAAAATTACTGGACTCCAGCTTCACTCATGCCTAATAATACTACCATCTGGAAGCACATTCACAGTTGTTAAAGAGAATTTCATATGCATACTAAGCTAAAAATGGGTAAATGGAAATCACAAGAGATTTTGGTTGTATTATTGGTAGGACATTGGGTTGCACAAAAATGAGTTCCCTAATATATAATCTCGTTGTGATAACGACAGCATCGCAGCTGAAAGATATCTATTACAGGATGGCACTGCAGTTGGGGAAAAGTCATAATGATTGGTGAATTAGGAGCTAGAATTTCTACATCCTGTTTCTTTGGATACATGAAGTCATAACACACTTGTCCAGCTAGCTGTGGGGGGTGGTCTCTGTTAAAAGCTGCTACAATTGTCTTGAAAAAAAACATGCCCGCCTTGGAAACTGAACTGGACAACTAAAGCACCTCTTAAAGTTGTTTGTTTCGAATGAGTAGCAGGCTAGCACCTAAGAGGCAAAAGATGCCGGTTTGACTCATGATAAACTTCAAAGAAGAGGCTTCTTTTGTGAGACCTCCTTGAAAAGCATCAATCACTTGTTCCTCCACTGCAACCAAGTACAGAAAGTCTGGTCACTTTTTCTAAATCTGTTTGGAGTGTCTCAGGTTAAGCCCAGGGAAGTGAGAGTTTGCTGCTCTGTTGCAGGCTCACAGAACTTGCAGAAAACTGAAGATGTCTATGAAAGACAATCCCATTATGCAATTTATGGATTGATTGACTAGACATTGAGGATGAAGAAAGAGAAATCTTGGTCCAGCAGTATTAACTTTTAACTATTCTATAGCACTTCAAGCACAACATAACTAACAGAGTGATGAACTAGCTTTGGTTTCTTGGTAAGAGATGATCTATTCAAGTTCTATAACTGCGTTTTCCTTTGACCAATTTCCTTCATTCCACCTATCTCCTTAGATTATGGTCATCATTCACTCATATCTTATTTCTCTACTTCTAGTATGATTTTAAAATAGAAATCAAGAACACAAAATAAAAGGAGCCTAGTGACCGTGTAACTGCTTCTTCAGCTTTCCCCGTTGGGAAAAATCATAATGGAGATGTTTTCCTAGGCAGTTGCTTTCAGGATTTCTCCAATGGATTTGCAGCAACTCTTCTCCCCCCTACTGAGAATCGCGAAACGATTGCCAATATTGGGGGATTGTTTCAACCTAATGAACTGACGGGCAAGGTCTTCACCACTGCATATCCTGACTGTGCCTCGTCATTTCACAACTTCAGTTATGCAGCTAGTCCACCCCAACTGCCAGATTGGAGTATATTACAGATGTTTCTGTCCAAACTCAGCATGATTTTGCCCATGGTGGAAAAAAAATTGAGCATGCAAAATAAATGAGTCCCTCCTATTCGCGTTGGGGCGGATAAAATGGATACAACATAATATGGTATTGCGACTATACACAACTCATCATCCACCTTGGAAGACCAAATCCCAAGTGATATCTTGAGAAACTCATCACGTGATATTGATGCATACATAGATGAGTTATCATTGCGACTATACACAACTCATCATCCACCTTGGAAGACCAAATCCCAAGTGATATCTTGAGAAACTCATCACGTGATATTGATGCATACATAGATGAGTTATCATTGCCTTTTACGTGACTTGATTGATATGAGACGACTGATGTGTCTTATTTTAATGATTTCAGCTCAATCTTGCTGGATACTCCTTATGAAAGTGACATAACTGATAAAGGTATATCTGAAGTCGCAAAAGTTCAAGAACAACAGCTTCACAATCCTGATAGCGGTCGTCCCAAAGAATTATGTGGCAAGTGTGTAAACCAGTATGTTTAGATTGCAACAGATGACTCCACCACGCACTTCAGGAAAAGCAACATCAACATCCTGGTTTACACACTTGTCACTTAACTCTATGGAACGACCACCATCAGTAATGCGAATTTGTTGATCCAGAAGTTTTGAAACTTCAGATATATTCTTATCAGTCATGTCACTTGGTACCCAACAAAAACGAGGTAAAATAATTAAAATAAGACCAACAATCGTCTCATATCCATCAACAGCCCGTAAACGGTAATGATCACTCATCCTTGTATGAGTCAGTATCAGTGATGAATTTCTCAACTTATCACTTGAGATTTGGTTTTAAAAGCTGGATGATGAATTTCTCAAGATATCAAAATAAGCTACACAGTCATTTCAAGCAATCTTCACCCAGGATTACAAAATACCACATAGTCATATAGGCAAGAAAGTTACCCAGGATTCATGTTGATGATGTCACAAAGCTCAATGTTTATAGCCCAGTCTGGCCCAATCAGCATATCACTAGTTGCCCTTTCTGCACAAGCCGCCGCATTGTTAGCCATCTCTTCTAATTTCCACCGTTTCTTCAAATTATTCCGTCTTTGATCTCCCTGTAAAAAAGGGGGAAAAACATAAAAATTTCGATAAATTCGAAGGTAAGAACATAAACACTCTTTAAACAAAACAAAAATTCAAAGTAGAACCTCACCAAGAATCAAACTAACTTGCGATTGAACAAAAGATACCCAAAACCCACCAAGAATCAAAGAAGGAAACAGATCATCAAAATACCCAATTCCCAATTCCCACCAAGAATTAATTTTTCTAATTCTAGAATGAAGATAAGCAACACCCAAATAAAAGAAAAGCGTCAAAATCAAAAATAGACCAGATCAATAATGAAACAAACCCAAACAAAACTATTTTCAAGATCATGATGATACACAGCTGAAATGAAGAAAAAAACAAAATTCAAAGAAAGATCAAAGTAAAGGGTATCAAAATCATCTGAGAAATGAAACAGTCAAGATCTTTGATATAATTTAGTAATTTACCTCTAAAATACACGCACACAGAGAGAGAGATTGGATTTAAGTGTGTGGGTTTTTTATGTAAGGTTTTTTGGTGTTACCTTTAGCCTTTTCTACAACTTTTTTTTTTTGTAAGCGCGTATTGAACCACTAGAAATGGACCGGAAAATAGTTTAGGATTTGACCATTACAACAAATCTTACTAGTTCGATTTTTATGGCTCTCTGAGCTCTCATCTTGTTTGTATAGATTCGGAAAAAGAAAAATGAGAAGTTGTGAGTGAGATTTCTTAACTTTTAATTCTTTTTATAGTGTTTTTTTGTGATTTCTTACTATAATTGAATTTTATATATTTCTCAAAAAAAAAGTTAAATAATTATTAATATTATTTTTATTTTTATTTTCTTATCATATTTGAATTTGACTTTTTTTTTTATGATATGAAAGTTAAAGTATTAATATAATTGATTTTCCTTTTTTTGGAGATAAATTCAAAGATTTTCTTACAGTATTTGAATTTTGATTTTTTATGGTATCATAATTGATTTGTTTTTTGGATAAGTTTGAAGATTTCTTAGTTTTTAATGTTTTATGAAAGGAAAGTTAAAGTGTTGTCATAATTGATTTTATTATTTTTTTTGGAGAAAGTTTGAAGATTTTCTTACCATATTTGAGTTTTAATTTTCTTATGGGAAAAAATTAAAGTAATATTATAATTAATTTTCTTTTTTGGGATAAAGTTTGAAGATTTTCTTACAATATTTGGGTTTTGATTTTTTATGGATTGAAAGTTAAATATTATCATGATTGATCCTTTCTTAGAGAAAGTTTGAAGATTTTATTTCCATATTTGAATTATAGTTTTTTATAGATTGAAATTTAAAGTGTTAGTATAATTATTTTCCTTTTTTCTTCAAGAAAAAAATTGAAGTTCTTTATATTGAAAATCATTATTCTCATACAATAATATAATAGCATTTATAATATAGTAGTTATTTTTAGAGTTTTGATTTGAGAAAGATTTATCTCTCAACAATTTAGGTTTTATTAATTTCTTATAAGTAGACTGCTTAGTCAAACAATATCAATATATTATAATTGTCTAATATAAAAAAAAATTATCATTTAATTTATCAATATCAGAATTAGCAATTATTAATCTTTGCATGACACCTTGCTATTTTAACCCAACAAATCAAATATTTTAAATTTGCTAGTAAAATCCAAAGTTATGATGATATAAATTTTAAAAAAATTTATATTTGATTAAAAATTCAAATTTTGATATTTAAAAGTAGAAAAAATTCTCATTTAATGATCAACTTGAGCCCTCCGGTGGGTATCCCATTAGGGACTGACCTATATAATATCGAGAGGACTCATATGAATTTTTTTCTTAAAAAATTACATTATATATATACACAGTATATTGATTTATATTTCAAAAATAATAATGTAAATTTTTTTAGGTTTAGCAAACATTAAAATCATATTTGTATAATTATGCTCCATAGCAAACTTTAGGTTTGCAATGGCTATTAATCTGTATATTTCGATATACATATACATAAAAATCTGTATCTGTATATTTCGGTATACAAACTAAAACATAGTAATTGTATATAAACATAATTACTACATATATACAACACATATGTATACCGAATGGATGTATTTGTATATTTCGGTATACAAATGGGCCCTACAATTAATTTTTATACAACACATATGTATACCGAATGGGTCTATTTGTATATTCGGTATACAAATGGGTCCTGCAATTAATTCTATTTGTATATTCGGTATACAAATGAGTCCTACAATTAATTTATACAACACATATGTATATTGAATGGGTCTATTTGTATATTTCGGTATACAAATGGGATGACAAAAAACATGAAATGTTTGCTGCGAATTACAAATAAAAGAAACTATGGCTATAACATTTAATTTGAATTAATAGTTTGTTATTTCATACCATTTTCTCAATTAAATATTAGAGATCTTGTTTAAATAAATGAGAATTTTGATACTATCAACAAAAGGAATTCAACTTTTTTAAAGGATCACAAATTCAACCAATCAAATAACACATGAAGTTGATTTACTCTTGAAAAGTTCTATTGTGGAGATCTATTGTTCTAGAAAAAAATCGTAATAATATATTTTAATTATTTTCCAATTAAGAAAATTTTATTATATCAACTTTTTTGTGCATTTACTACTTTATATATTAAATTTACTTATTGAAAATTTTGAATTCATCACTAAATTCAACTACACTTTACTTGTCAAATGCACTGAATAATATATTATCGTTATTATATTCCATCTGACTATTATATTATTAAAAAGGAATGAAAATTACTATAGTCAATGACAATAATCAAGTCTCCTTGGAAGATTAAGTTTAATGACTATTCTTCTGTATGTATATTCCACTTCTAGAAGACATGAACTAATAAAAATCCGTAATGAAAATATGCAATATATTTTGTCTTTTTTGCCTTTAAAATTTTGCCCAAAATAAAAGATATTCTAACACGAAGGATTAACCCAAGTAAAGATAGAAAAAAAATGACAATTAACTATCATGGTCCTACAGGATTTAAAAAAAATAGAAACTAGCGGCTAGATGTTTTGATTTATTTTTATAGCAATTTGGAAATATGGTATTATTATTTTTAAAAATAAAAAAATCTAATGGTAAACAACAAAAAGATAAGGTCATTTTCTAACTTTTGCCTTATTATTTTGAATGTGTATTTGAGTATAAGTTGAGAAAAATATGTATTTAAGGGTGAAATTGATAAAAATTGTGAAAGTCGATTTTACCCTAGCAAAGGATTAACACAGCTTCTTATTACCCATTGTTGGAACTGAAAAATGCAGATTTGAAGGAATAGAATGACATTCTTTAACCATTGTTCTCTTTTAGACTGTATAGAGATAGTGTCTATTGTTAAGTTTTAGCCAAACATCATTAGCAAAACTAGTAGGAGCAGAACTATTTACAAGTTCAAAAGGCATGGCTGGGTGTGGTTTATCAAACAAAAGGGCATAAACCATATGACTCCCATGCCTTTTGGACTTGATATTCCATTAAGACAATAGATGCATGATCTATAATAGTGTAAATTTTATATATGTCATATATTATAATAATATTTTCAAGCTATAGCAGTAGATTTAAACTTTCAAGTTATAACATTAAAAATTTCAGGTTCTAATAAATAATTAAAAAAATAAAAATGTTTTCAATAATTGAAAAAAGTTGTTTAAATAAAATAAAGAGATAAAAGAAAAATGAAAAAAAAATGTTTTTTAATGAAAACAGGTAATAAACTAAAATTGTGGTGTTAATTTAATTTGAATTTATTGTAGATAATTAATAAATCGCACGAATTAAGGGATTTAAACTAATTAAGATTGTTTAGTATCCTTAATTCACTCAAATCAGTTAAAATCAAATAAAAATTCAAATTTTATCTTCTTCTTTTTCAACGTTTCTCTCTCTTCAATTTGCAACAAAAAAAATTCGACGTTTCTCTCTTCAATTTTCAACAAAAAAAAATCCCACATTCGAGTAATTGAAGTTTTTTTCATCTTTGAAAATTCTTGATTTTGTTGTGATGGACAACTACGTATCAATTTTAATCAAACATGGTGAAAGATGGGATCCTTCGGGTTAGTATTTATTATTGTTTAACGTTTGTTTTAGAATGATAGCGAAATGAAACAAAAATG
>JAJONZ010037591.1:0-16760 GCA_029582445.1 Solanum paucissectum
GTAGTATCCCGATTGTGTATTAAAGGTTTTATGAGGTGACTTTCTAAGTCTTGTGTTATATTATGAAAAGTTTTAAATTTTCCGCTATTTTTCTATGATAATGCAATGACGAATGCTAAGGGCTTGTATAAGACCTCCCAGAGGTCGAATACGCCGGTAACGACTAGGGGGTGCTCTCGGGTCGTTACAGTGTTGTTCTTAAATTTTTGTGTCTTCCATTATGCATGAGGAAGTACATGATAGGAATTAATGCATAGGAGAAGAGTATAATATTGATAATCCTTTGTGATAGATAGATTCTTGATAAGTTGAGTTTGATATTTTCACTAGATTGTGATACGTAGAAAAACTGGTATACTGATGGAAATGAAAATTTATAATGTAAAATAATTTAGAGAAATTTCCAAGTAGCCAAAGCTAGTTCTTTCCTGGCTTCACAATGAATTTATACCAATAGTGAGGTTCATGGTTTAAGGAGTAAAAGGGTACTAATATATTGGATTACTTCTCATTTGTGACTCGCATAAAATTTTCTGGCAATCCATAGATATGTGTATATGGACTTTCACTTGATAAATCTTGAGGACATGTTGAGATGAAGATTATTATGTTGTTTGGCAGCAAAATATTTTGGAGCTCTGTAATTAAAGATGCATTGTACTTTTGCACCTGATTTGTAGGATAGAGAACATAAAGACACCAAAAATGTTACATTTTTACTTTATATATAGCATGTGAGCCAACTCTTATAATTGAAAATTTTAGAGAAGGCAGAGGTAGTGTGCGCATGCAAGGTTTATAAGGAAGATCAGAACCATACTTGTTGCATTTACAATTCCCTTACAGTATGTACTCTAGCCTTTTAGGTTATCTAGAATAGGGGAAGATCTACAACCACAAGCGATTACAGAGCTGGAAGAGACATAAGATCGATAGGGTTAGGAAGTAAGCATTTAATAATTGCATTGCCTTTTAATGAGATAAACTTAAATACCCTGTAAGTTGTTGTCTTAGATAATGAATTATATTTACATGTTGATCATAATAACTGTAAATTAAACAAAGCTCTTTAGTATAGATAGTACGAATTGTTGAGGAGAAAAGATATAGCTTGAGAATCTTTGGATGTTATACTAGTAGTCTGTTTTGTCCCATTGCGTTCTACAACATTGTTAAATGTTTTGAGGCAAATACCTACTGCACAGTAAGTTATTCTTTAACCTTTTCCCATATTGATTTATTTTAATGTATTGAGCTAATTATTTAGTAACTTGAAACAACTACAAACTACTATTTTGTCTTTTAGGATAGAAAGACAAGATAAGATTTACTTCCACATATTTGCAACTTAGTTTAATATGTCAAGTTGATTATTTTTAGGAATCAACTTCCAAATACGAGCATATAGAAGTAAATATTGGTTGAATGTTGAGCAGGTACCATATTCACATCTAGCTAGTTGGTCCAGATCCATTACTTAGTTATCAATGTTTCATATGTCTGCCTCTGAGCAAATACAAGATCTATGTAGTAGACAAGTCCTGTATCATCCATGAGGTGTCTCTCAATGCGTTGTAGCCCATTCGTCTTGCCAAGCTGTTTTTGATGAAAACATTCAAGGAAATAGGTATTTTCTAATATTCTTTCTTAACTTCGTTGTTTATTTTACTAACTCGTTATTTTGCAAATCACTAGTACTGTTGAACTTCTGAAAGTACTCATATTGTATCTATAGCAAGGTATAGATGTTGTGATATTGAAATCAACCTCACTATCTCATGCAAGCCTTTACACACTTCACTTGTCGGATCACAGTGGGCATGTTGATGTTATTTGTTCTAGATCTTGTCATATTGTTTCAGTTATGTGTTTGTGTGTGCTTGTTCTTAAATTATTTACGTATTTTATGAAAAAGTATCACATGCATATGGTGAAAATTGCAGGTGCATCATATGACTGGACTCCATCAATATATTAATGGTCTTGCAAACATGTTTAGTGTAAAAGCATGTTCCAGGGATTCACACTCTGTTTGAACTTTGCCAATTGCTAAATATTACACTAGGGAAATATGACAATTTTCCCCACTCCTAAAAGGTTGGAATCTATGTGAAGATCAATTTTCCTCTATATGCTCGACACAAACTGGACCTAGGATTGCTCAAAAGACTACTGGACCTGGAACTATTACACATGGGAATTGCAGGTTCTTGAACTCAAAGAGCTTAGCAGTTGAATAAGCAAACAAGACATCTATATTAATATTATTGGATAAAGGATGTTAGTTTTCTTTTTTTTCCAGTGAATTATTTGTGTAAATAATGCTATGACGACTCATGTACTATGGTGTATATTTATATATATGAAAGCAGATTATGATAGTTCTATATCAGTGCAGTTTGATTATTTCCATAAGTAATTATATTTTAATTTAAAAAATAGGAAATTATAGAGAATGCATATATATAGGGACCACACTTTGTCAAAATAAGCTTTTTAGGACCAGCAAGCTGGTGGTTAAAAAATTTTGAGCACCAATTGATGTTCTATTTAAGGACCAGTGAATATAGTCCCTAAAGTGTTTTTAGGGCCAGTTTTTTGGTGGTCCTGAGATCTCTCTAGGGACCCGAAATACAGTCCCTAAAACAATTTTAAAGACCAGTTTAATGCTGGTCGTAAACACAATTTAAGGACCAGCTAGTCCACCTCGTCCTTAATGTGCTTTAGTGACGGAGGCTATAGGGACGCGGTGGCGACCATATTTTCTCGTCTCTATTGACCTTTAGGGACCAAAATCTTAATTTTTAGGACTAGTTTTCCTTTTGCTATAGAGCGTTTTTCTTGTAGTGCTTAATGATGTTATGATGAGCATGATTTGAGTTGGAGAAGGAAGTTCCTCCAATGAAATGAGAAATGATGAAGTTTTCATGCATAGTGAGTTTGTAGATGTAGTTCTTACTTGCTTATATTGCATTGAGCTTATTGATGTGGAGTTGATGATTTCTCCTATGTTTATGCATTTATATTGAAGTGTTATGATTGTTGGGCTGCTAGTCTCGAGTCATTATTCCCTTAATGTGTTTAAAGTGTCATACGATGATGAATCTTCCTAAGTGGGGAATAATGTAACGACTCAGAAAATGATAGGTTGAACTAGAGCCTCATCGTTTGGGTTAGTGTGACTTTAGGTTGATGTCTAGGCTATTTTAGAACCTAAATGGATCAAGGTGCAACCCCAGGGTGCAAGAAAGGGCCTAGGCTAGCAAGATAGGGTGATAGAAGCCTAGTTCCTAGAGGGGCTGTTTGATCGCCGAAGGGATTGGGCGAGTCGCCCTTGTGGCCTTGTGATCGCCTAGTGGCTACCCCATTTGGCCAAGATGCTGGACCAAAGGGTGAGCTAGGTGCAAGCTCGCCAACCAGCTTGGCGTGTCGCCCTTCTCCCCTTTAGTCCGCCAAGTGGACAGCCCATCTAGTGAGCTCATTGGAACAAAGGGCGAGCCAAGGGTGCACTTGGCGAGTTTCCTAGTGCACTTGGCGATCCCAAGTGTCCAAAGGGAGAGCTTGGTCGGGCAAGGGCAGAATTTTTAAGTTGGAACTTTAAGGGTCCTTGGTTATTTTCAAAAGTTAAGTCCTTCTTATTATTTTCCTTTCCTAAAAACTATAAGGCCTTTTTATGACCTAAATCCTTTCATTTAAGCCTCTCTAAAGAGAATAAAAAGGAAACCCACCTCCTCCCAAATATTTTCTCTCTCTAGAATTTCCGAAAGAAGAAGAAGAAGAAGAGGGAATTAGGTTTTTGGATTCAAGGCGTTTCTTCATCAAATTTGCTGGGGAATCTTAGTAAAGGTATAGTGATCCTTCATATAGGGTTATATTTCACCCTAGAGTCAATTTCAAAGAAGTTTCAAAGTTTTCAACTTTCATGAAAAACCCTAAGTTTCACTCAATCTCATGGGTTCCTGCATCAAACGTTTTCAAATGATATGTTATGATTATATTGATGTTTAATTGATGATTTAAGATGAAAAATCTATGAATCCATGATTTTCTCTAAATTCCTAAATTATGCCTCATGAAGTGGGTTTGTTGATTATGAATGAATGTTGATGGATTTATGCCTCGATTGATTTAGATTATTGATTTGTATCGTCATCTATGCCTAATTATGATGAATTGTTGGTTAATTGAGGAATGGTGAATATGGCCTTGAAAGGGCAAGTTTGACCTAATTACTTGTTGTAATAAAATGATGCTTAACTTATTGATCCACTTGAAAGGTGGAGGTGTTTACTTACTATGTACATTTTGATCATGGCCTTGAAGGCGTATTGTGAGGAATTGAAGTATTATTATGATATTGTATATGTGAATGTAAAATGTGAAGGTTTTACATGTGATTTCAATGATAAAATGATGATATTGTATAGAATGTGAATGTGTTGTGATTGAAAGCATATTGTCACTAAACACTCATGAATGATAATGATGAATGTGATGTGAAGGGTTTCTATAAATTTAATGTTCTAGCTTGGATTGGTAGAGTTAGGTGGCCTCTCCTAGATAAATGAAAGTTATGTTGAATGTGATCTCTTGACTTGGAAGGCTTAGGCATCCTTCTCTTGAGTAATGAATGTGTCTTGACTTGATGAATATGAATCATTAGGCTATGACATTCCTTTCATATATGAGTAATGAATGTGTCTTAACTTGATGATTATGAATCGATAGGCCAATGGCATTCCTTTCATAAATGAATGATGAGGTATTTTGGACTATGTCTTGAACCTGTAGACCTAAGCTTGGTTAGCCCTTCATGATGAGTCTAGAACCCAATGTGAATGTAAAATCCTTGAATCGGTAGACCTAGTGTTGGTAGCCCTTTCATGTGTGAAATGATGACCTTATATTGGTAGACCCAATGTTTATGGCACCCTTCTTGGAAAGTCAATGATATATCCCTAATTTGCCTTGAATCGGTAGACCTAGTGATGGTGGCCCTTTCTTGTGTAATGTATTTTGGGTCGGTAGACCTAGTGATTGGTAGCCCTCTCAAGTACAATGATGTTAATGTGAATGAACTACTCTATGGGAATGGAGGCTAAGCACCGAGTAGATATGGTAAGATGGAAACTCTCCCAATGTTAGGCTAGAGTTTCAATGAACATCTTCTTATCCCATAACTATGTGCCCGCATAGGATATTAGCAAGCAAATTTCATCCAATTTAAGGATCCATCGAAGTTAATGCTACCGTTATACATTAGGCAAGTGGAACACCTCTTGACGGTGTGGGCGATATGACACCGGATTGCATGTCAAGATGGCATGGTCTATGTCGGTTAAATACCTATTCCCATCATGTGAGACGTGCATTATGGTTTCTTGATGAGTTCTATGAAGTGTGGGTAGTAGTAGGGATGATATCCATGTATTGTACGGGTACGCTTTGAGAGGATCATAGTGAGTTCTCTAAGTCTTAACGACTAAATGTATGAAAGTCCTTTAAATGCATGAATATGTCCTAAATGAACCTAATGAAGAATGTTGATTAAAATGCTTAAATGAAAATATGCATGATATACTTGGATTGTATTATGAGTTACTCCCTAGTCATGTCTACTGTATATGAATGTGCCTTGTCTGGGGTGACTTCAAAGGAGTACTTAGAATGAGTAGTAGTATGGGATGCTACATGCACATTGAACAAGTATGACTTAGAGTTGTCTTTGATGTTGGTTTAATGTGATGATGTGATTCATGTAATGTTTATGTCTCTTAAATGCTTATTGTGTAAAGGTGGAAATGATGAATGGTAAGTTCACTTTTGGTGACCTTAAGCTGGTTCCTTAGTGTGGGTGGTGGTATGGGATGCTACCCATACATTGCTCAAGGTATAGCTTGAGGGTTACTTGAGGTGGAGGCTCAAGGTCAAGGTAAAGGTTTATATGTGATCTTGTTCAAATGTGAATTTTGTGACTTTGTATGTTGGCTGTGACTTCTATTATGCCTCTTGTATCAATGTTCATGAAGTTTTACAAAAATGGCATAAAAGCATGAATTTCAACTCAAATGTCCTTTTTAAGCATGTTTGTGCATGGTCATCATACTTAGTACATCTAATGTGCTAACCCCATTCTTCCCAATTTTCTTACTAAAGTGTAGGGCTTTGATATATGGGTGTTCTATGTTTGAAGGATAGGTGTCTAAGGTGCTTGAAGATGAACACCGGGTGAGTTCTCATAGTTTCAAGGACAAAACCCACTATATTTTTTTTACATCTTTTAGTTTTGTTCAAGCTTTTTTACGGGCTAAGTCCCAATGTTGTATTCCAAGTACAGACGGGTTTGAGACATAACGTACTAAGTCTAGAAAATCTTCCACTAGCTTTTTAATGAAAATGTCTTTGATTGTAAAGAAGTTTTTAATTCCTCTCTATTTTCAAGTATCTTATGCAATAAATGAGCTATGAGGCTTGTATAAGACCCCTTCAGGGTTGAGTACGCCGTGTTATGACTAGGGGGTTTTCCCGAGTCGTGACAAACATGGTATCAGAGCACAAGATTTTGGAATGGTCTTAGGTTGTCTCAAACCACATGTAGTAGAGTCTTGTTGATAATGTGAAGCGCGCCACATTATGAATAGAAGGCTATTGGGTGTTAAGAAAGTTTCACTTCTTCATTCTTCAAGTCGTGCCATAGAGTGTAACTTTATAATGTATTTTCCTTATTCCTTATGTGATGGTCATTGGAGTGTCACCACTTAAAAGGAGTACGCTAGGAGGGTTGAGGGAGAAAAAAGGTTGGTTCTGATGCCAACTATGGCTAAGCGACTTGATAGATGTGAGATGGATGATTGTGATGTTGACTTTAGTATGAATGGGTTACTTTATGGTTATGTGTGATGTTGGTAGAATTTTATGATGAGTTTTAAGGTATGTTGAAAGAGTTGATGAAATGTGGTGTTTTAGAAATGCCTTGGTGTGATGAGTATGAAGGTTTTGTGATGTCTTGCTCCGACCGTAGAATGGAGAGAAGTGAAGTTAGAAAGAGTTCGTATAGGCTTACTCCCAAAGGGGCGATAATGTACCTAGATGGTAAGGTCTTTGAGTGTCCTTGATGTTATGAGTTAGGCTTGATTGATGTTCTCACCTTAAGAGGTGTAGTGAGTTTGAGGACTTTAGACCCGGTGTGGTAGACTCCTATGAGACCTTGCGTGATGTGGTAAGGTTGATTGTGAGCAAGAGTTGCTTAATGAGGACCTTCATAGTTTAAAAGTACCGGTATGTTGAAGGTTTCTAGTATGTTGTGGATATCTTGATCGAGGTTCCTATGGTATGTTCATGTTGACCTTAGTTGGGTTTACTTCTAAGTGGGGATGGTATGTTGGATAGTAAGGTTGTTGAGGGTGTGTTGTCCTTATCTTTTTCCTTCTATTCCTATTCAAGCTTAAGACGAAGAGTTCATTTTTGGATTGCTTCATGTTTTTGGAGTCATGTGTGGCATTGTGTTTCCATGGTTTCCTTATAATTTGCATGTTCTAGTTGAATTCTTGATTATGTGAGAAAATGAGTTTTCATCATTTATGTTCCTCGTGTTGATTTGCATCTAGTATGAGTTGTCTATATGCTTCATGAGGTGTATTGTTAAACATGCCTAAATGTGCTTTTGAGAGTAATTGCATAATGAGCTTAATGATGTTATGGTGAGCATGATTTGAGTTGGAGAAGGAAGTTCCTCCAATGTAATTAGAAATGATGACGTTTTCATGCATAATGAGTTTGTAGATGTAGTTCCTACTTGCTTATATTGCATTCAGTTTATTGATGTGGAGTTGATGTTTCCTCCTATATTATGCATTTATATTGATGTGTTATGATTGTTGGGCTGCTAGTCTCGAATAGTTATTCCCTTAATCTGTTTAAAGTGTCATTCGAGGATGAATGTTCCTAAGTGGGGGATAATGTAACGACTCAGAATATGATAGGTTGAACTAGAGCCTCATCGTCTGGGTTAGTGTGACATTAGGTTGATTTCTAGTCTGTTTTAGAACCTAAATGGATCAAGGTGGAAGCCTAGGGTGCAAGCAAGGGCCTAGGCTACCAGGATAGGGTGATAGAAGCCTAGTTCCTAGAGGGGTTGTTTGACGATGGGCTGTTGGATCGCCCAAGGGATTGGGCGAGTCACCCTTGTGCCCTTGTGATCGCCTAGTGGCTGCCTCATTTGGCCAAGATGCTGGACCAAAGGGCGAGCAAGGTGCAAGCTCGCCAACCAGCTTGGCATGTCGCCCTTCTCCCCTTTAGTCCGCCAAGAGGACTCCCCATTTAGTGAGCTCACTGGAACAAAGGGCGAGCCAAGGGTGCACCTGGTGAGTCACCTACTGCACTTGGCGAGCTCAAGTGTCCAAAGGGCGAGCTTGGTCGGGCAAGGGAAGAATTTTTAAGTTGGAACTTTAAGGGTGCTTGGTTATTTTCAAAAGTTAAGTCCTTATTATTCTATTCCTTTCCTAAAAATTATAAGACCTTTTTATGACCTAAATCCTTTGATTTAAGCCTCTCGAAAGAGAATAAAAAGGAAACCCACCTCCTCTTAAATATTTTCTCTCTCTAGAAGTTCCCAAAGAAGAAGAAGAAGAAGAGGGAGCTAGGATTCTGGATTCAAGGCGTTTCTTCATCAAATTTCTTGGGGAATCTTAGTAAAGGTATGTTGATCCTTCGTCTAGGGATAGCTTTCACCCTAGAGTCAATTTCGAAGAAGTTTCAAAGTTTTCAAGTTTCACGAAAAACCCTAAGTTTCACTCAATCTCCTGGGGTCTTGCATCAAACATTTTAAAATGATAAGTTATGATTATATTGATGTGTAATTGATGATTTAAGATGAAAACTCTATGAACCCATGATTTTCTCTAAATTCCTAAATTATGCCTCATGAAGTGGGTTTGTTGATTATGAATGAATGATGATGAATTTATGCCTAAATTAATTTAGATTATTGATTTTTATCATCATCTATGTCTAATTATGATGAATTGTTGGTGAATTGAGGATTGATGATTATGGCCTTGAAATGGCAAGTTTGACCTAATTACTTGTAGTAGTAGAATGATGCTTAACTTATTGATCCATTTGAAAGGTGGAGGTGTTTACTTACTATGTACATTGTGATCTTGGCCTTGAAGGAATATTGTGAGGAATTGAAGTTTTATTATGATATTGCACATTCACATGTATAATGTAAATGATTTACATGTGATTTCAATGATAGAATGAAGATCTTGTATATAATGTGAATGTGTTGTGATTGAAAGCATATTCTCACTAAACACTCATGAATTATAATGATGAATGTGAAGGGTTTCTATAATGTAATGTTGCATCTTAGATTGGTAGACTTAGGTTGCCTCTCCATGATAAATGAAAGCTATATTTAATATGATCTCTTGACTTGGTAGGCTTAGGCATGCTTCTCTTGAATAATGAATGTGTCTTGACTTGATGAATATGAGTCGATAGGCTATGGCATTCCTTTCATATATGAGTAATGAACGTGTCTTAACTTGATGATTATGAATCGATAGGCCAATGGCATTCCTTTCATAAATGAATGATGAGGTATTTTAGACTATGCCTTAAACCGGTAGACCTAAGCTTGGTTAGCCCTTCATTATGAGTCTAGAACCCAATGGGAATGTAAAAACCTTGAATTGGTAGACCTTGTGTTTGTAGCCCTTTCATGTGTGAAATGATGACCTTGTATCAGTAGACCTAATGTTTATGGCACCCTTCTTGGAAAGTCAATGATATATCCCTAATGTACCTTGAATGGATAGACCTAGTGATGGTGGCCCTTTCTTGTGTAATGTACTTCGGGTCGGTAGACCTAGTGATTGGTGGCCCTCTTAAGTACAATGATGTTAATATGAATAAACTATTCTATAGGAATAAAGGCTAAGCACCGAGTAGATATGGTAAGATGGAAACTATCCCAATGTTAGGCTAGAGTTCCAATGAACATCTTTCTATCCCATAACTATGTGCCCGCATAGGTTATTAGCAAGATGATTTCATCAAAGTTAAGGATTCATCTGAGATAATGTTACCGTTCTACCTTAGGCAAGTGGAACACCTCTTTACGGTGTGGGCTATATGACACCGGATTCCATGTCTAGCTTGCATGGTCTATGTTGGTTAATCGCCTATTCCCATCATGTGATATGTGCATTATGGTTTCTTGATGAGTTTTATGAAGTGTGGATGGTAGTATGGGATGCTATCCATGCATTGCACGAGTAGGTTTTGAGAGGATCCTAGTGAGTTCTCTAAGTCTTAATGACTATATGTATGAAAGTCCTCAAAATGCATGAATGTTTCCTAAATGTTCCTAAAAAAGAATGTTGGTTTAAATGCTTAAATGAAAAGATGCATAATATACTTGGATTGTGTTATGAGATACTCCATTTTCATGTGTGTTGTATATTAATATGCCTTGTCTAGGGTGACTTCAAAGGAGTACTTAGAATGAGTAGTAGTATGGGATGCTACATGCACATTGAACAAGTATGACTCAGAATTGTCTTTGATGTTGGTTTAATGTGATGATGTGATTCATGTAATGTTTATGTCTCTTAAATGCTTATTGTGTGAAGGTTGAAAGGATGAATGGTAAGTTCACTTTTGGTGACCTTAAGGTGGTACCTTAGAGTGAGTGGTGGTATGGGACGCTACCCATACATTGCACAAGGTATATCTTGAGGGTTACTTGAGCTAGAGGCTCAAGGTGAAGGTAAAGGTTTATATGTTATCTTGTTCAAATGTGAATTTTGTGACTTTGTATGTTGGTTGTGACTTCTATTATGCCTCTTGTATCAATGTTCATGAAGTTTTACAAAAATGACATAAAAGAATGACTTTCAAGTCAAATGTCCTTTTTAAGCATCTTTGTGCATGGTCATCATACTTAGTACATCTAATGTGCTAACCGCATTCTTCCTCATAGTTTCGAGGACAAACTCCATTATGTTCTTTTTACGTCTTTTAGTTTTGTTAAAGCTTTTGTATGGGCTAAGTCCCAATGTTGTTAAAGCTTTTGTTAGATTTCGATGTTATTCTTGGTATGGATTGGTTTCACTCTTGTTATGCTTCTATAGATTGTAGAATTCGTGTAGTCAAATTTCAGTTCCCTAATAAGCCTATCCTAGAGTGCAAGGGGGGAAATTCTATGCCTAGAGGTAGGTTTGTATTTTGTCTTAAAGGTAGAAAGATGATTTCTAAGGGTTGCATTTACCATCTTGTTAGGGTGAGATATACATATTCCGAAACCCCTACTCTTGAGTCAGTCCCTGTTGTTAATGAGTTTTCGGAAGTGTTCCCCGATGATTTACCCGGTATTTCTTTCGAGATGGAAATAGACTTTGGTATTGACCTTCTACCAGATACGCAACCTATTTCTACTCCTCCTTATAGAATGGCCCCGGCTGAGTTAAAGGAGTCGAAAGAACAATTAAAATATTTGTTGGATAAAGGTTTCATCCGACCGAGTATCTCTCCATGGGGTGCTCCAGTTTTATTTGTTTGAAAGAAAGATGGTTCTCTTTGAATATGGATTGACTATCGTTAGTTGATTAAAGTGACCATTAAGAATAAGTATCCTCTTCCAAGGATAGATGATTTGTTTGACCAATTTCAAGGGGCAAGTTACTTCTCTAAGATTGACCTTAGGTCGGGTTATAATCAATTGAGGGTGAGAGAAGATGATATTCCAAAGATGGCTTTTCGAACTCGGTATGGTCATTATGAGTTTTTTGTAATGTTGTTTGGGTTGACAAATGCTCTAGCGGCGTTCATGGACTTGATCAATAGGGTGTTTAGACAATACCTTGATATGTTCGTAATAGTGTTTATTGATGATATTTTGATATGTTCAAGAAGTGAGAATGAGCATATTGACTATTTGAGGATTGTGTTGCAAATTCTTACGGACCAACAAGTCTTTGTAAAGCTTAGCAAATGTGACTTTTGGTGAAGGTCCATAGCTTTTCTTGGGCATATTGTGTTAAGCAAGGGAATTAAGGTAGATCCTATTAAGACGGACGTGCTCACACTACAACATTTTATGTCTACAACCACCCTAGAAAAGTGAGGCCTAAACTATGAAAAAGTGTGGCCTTTGATAAAAGGCCACACTTTTTGACTTTAAGCCACGCTTTTCCAGGGGTGACCGAAAGAAGCGTAACCTTAGAGTTTAGGCGACACTTTTCAAGTGTTGCCTTATCAGCTACGCTTACAAGCATAGCCTAAAAGGAAAAAAGGTCACACTTTCTAGTACCTCATATAGAAACATTTATATCTCATACAACTACACTTTCAAGTGTGGCCTTTGCTTCCTTATTGCCCACGATTTTAAAGTGTTTCCTTTTCTATCTAATGTATGACAACACTTTGAAGTGTAGCCCTTGCCCATGTGCATACCACAATTTACAGTCCTATGGCTACACTTTTAAGTGTGGTGATATTATTTTGGCTATAAAATATTTATATGCCGCAATTTCTAATTAAAAAATACCAATATTATTTTGCAATAAATAATCTCACGCATTAAATTGGCTAATAAGTAATTCAAATAAATAAATTTGCAATAAAATTCAAAAGATAGTATGTCTTGGGTACATACACATACTTATAAAGCAATATTCTAAATATGTGTACAGAATAGTTCAAAAAGTACTCTTACAATAGTTCAATAAATTATAGCGATGAATATATTTCACAAAATCAAACATAATGTATTCAAACTTTTATAATAGTTCAAAAACTCTTAATCATCCACTTCAATGAGATCAAATTGACTTGTGGCGACCCTTCAAATTTGATCACCTCCATTTCCCTATAAATTTAATATGTACAACAAATCAGATTGCAGCAGTACGTTATAGAAGAGGCAAGAAGTTCCAAATTTCATATTGCAACAGTTCAAGATTGCAGATTGCAGATTACAGTCCCAACTACCAGATTATAGATTACAAATTACAATTCCAGATTGTAGGTTCTAAATTTCAGATTGCAGATTACAATTCAAGATTTCAGGTTCAAGATTGCAGATTGCAGATTACAGTTTACAAATCAAAATTTAACAGCCAAAAAACTTTTAGAATTTTGTAGTCCACTTCAGGCCAAATAATAGGGGCAACATGAGAAAAATCCCAAGATATTCTTAGAGGCCCCATAAGTTGTAGCCAAGGTGCATTTTAAAGGCAACATAACTAACAACTGGTAAGGTTGAAAATGTGAGGCCATATATTTAAGTGACAAAAGTGATGGAATCAACAACTAACACCGATAATTGATGGATAAACTTACATAAACCACGTATATATAGTGAATTATAAGCCACATAATGAAGTGGGTTGAGAACCATCTCGTCTCATTACCTATCCACATAACAAGTCTTGTTTAGCACTTTTCAAACTAAAATACAATTTAAATATTGAGGTGTGAATCAATAAAACATCTAGCCCCAATCCACATTGAAAAGAAGACCAAATCAGAGAGTTGTGGGTGTCTATGTTAACAAGCTGACGATGGTTGGTTGTGAAAACATGTCTTTTAAGCCCACGACAGCCTATAGAGAAGAGGTATTATGGGGGAAGAGACACAACAAGCACCATTTTCTTTACTTTCCTATTACAGATCAAATTTGGCAATTGTTTTGGAACTTTCTGGGAGTTAAATGGTCCTGCTAAACAACACTGTTGATATTTTGAGAAGCTGGATTAGGGAAGGTTCAGACAAAAGAAAGATAACATAGTGGAACACTATACAAGTTGGTAGATGGATAGTTTGGAAAGAGAGGAACTTGAGATGATTCATAGATAAGAACAATCACATCTAGAAGATAAAAGGCTCACAACATTTTTTTGGTTTACTTTTGGTGTAGCATGGAAATTTCTGATGAAGCTTTAATCTATCTTAGACCCCCTAGAATTCCTATAGATTTAGATAGAGAAAAATTCCCAAGATATTCTCTTGGGAACCCAGGCAGAACTGGAATTGGTGGAATTCTCAAAAACTCCAAAAGAGATATCATTTTTGCTTTTACTTCCCCTATGGGGCGAGGTACCAACAATCTATCATTTTTGCTTTTACTTTCCCTATGGGGTAGGTAGTCTATTTATATTGGTGTGTCATCAAAGTATAAGAAGACGGAGGAAGAAGGTGACTTAAAGCTCAACGAATATAGCTAGAGTTGTCGCAAATAATGATGTTCATTTTTTATTAACTTATAACGTCTAGGTTTGTTAATTTCTAAGGTTGTTTGATTTAGTAAGTAAGTCTCAAGTTGATTTTACCTCTTTTCGTACCAAAAAGGTTGTTGAAATCGGCCAAGAACAAATAATAGTTATACCAGCAAAATCAACCTCAAACTTGTTGAATGTACCCACTATGAAGGGAGGCTATTCATACTCATGCTATATTGGATAATTCTAGGCTATAAATTCTAAGTATGAACTACTCACATCTTCAATACATTCCATCAATTTATCTTTCTCATTTTACAAGGTTTACATGCTATTTTTGTTTCTTATTCAGTTGCAACTGTTTTTCTAAATTTACACTTAAACTAATAATAACGTCAAGTTCATTTTTATCAAAAATTAAATAAATAATAGTGTTGACTTGGTTTTATTTCAATGATTATGTGAAACGTGCTCTAATTTTGTTCCTACTCCCAAGTCGGGTGTTTTGGACACTATTTACAATTAATCAAGCAGGCAGACACATGCAGTACTTTAAACAACCACTTTATGCAACTGTAATAAAATAAGATGTAAACCACTAAGAGAAATTAGGTAATCAGAGTGGCACATTAGTCGTACTTTGTTCTGCAAGTTCATCCTTTCGATAATAAATAGAACCACTAAAAATTAATCAGGTTAGACAAGCAGTAAGTAGATAAATGCATCCACCATTTCTTGTGGCAATGCAAATGCAAAGAGTTCTATGAAACAATAAAGTAATTATCATAGCTTATTCATCTTTCTCTTGAAAAATCCAAAACTTAACAAGCCATTCAAGTTCAACAAACAACCTTTTTTCTATAAAAATGTTCAACGAAGACAACATCAATACACAGGTCAATATCCCCTTTTCTTAACTACCTCATTTTAACATGGCGATTAACAAGAAAGCATATTGATTTTACATGTCTTTCCACAACAGGTTTTCGATTATGCTCAAAACTTAGCAAGCCATTCAAGTTCACCAGACAACTTTTTTTCTATAAAAAACCTCAACAAAAATAACACCAATACACAGGTAAATATCCTCTTTTATTAACTACCTCATTTTAACATGACGATCAACAATAAAACATATTGATATTGCCTGTCTTCACAAAGGAGATATCATTTAGTGAGAAAGCCTCAGCACAACTAATTAAGTAATGAAAAATTCCACACATACTAGGAGAAAGAGTCCAGTACTTTTCCTTGAAATAGTAGAGTCTTTCGTAGTGAAATAGCAATAAAATATAGTATTTCCGAAGAATAAATAAAGCATTTGTGGCGGAAGAAGGAAAGCTAAACACCAATGTTACTTCCTTCCATCTTTTCTCCCCTAGAACCTGCAATTACATTCAAAAAAATTTCATTGTAAGAAGAGTTAAAGAACTACAAATTCAACATTAATTCCAACCCAATCATTCCTTTCTATACATGTTAAGAGCTATACTTGTCAACAACAAACAACAAACAACAAACTGTAAGGGCACAAAATTCTCCCAACCCATCCTACACCGAGTTTGAAAGAACAACTAGGGAAACAACTTAAATGAAAATGAAACCGAGCTCCAAGTGTTTTGGTTCCTTACGCCAAAATGCATACACCTTCAACCTATTAGCATGATGTTCTCTTCTTACCCATTACTTGACTTTACTCCAGCTGAGCGTTGATGTGAGGCCAAAATACATATTTTTAATCATTATTTGCCTCATATTTAGTATTTATATTTGTCCTTTATGAGCATAAATTTTATGGATTGTGTTAAATTGTGTATTTTATTTGTAGGATAAAATTGATAAAAAAAATGAAGAAGTTTGGAGCTAAAACGAATTAAAGATGGAAAGTTAAAGAAGGAAATCAAGCAGGCAGTTTAATGGATTAAAGTGAATAAAATAATATATTTTTATATATGGTAATAGGCGGCTGCAATTGAGGAAATTCAAATTTGTTGCTTGCTGCTGCCACGTGGCAGTAAGTGAATGGTACAAAAATATATTGAGGCGGCAGCACTGTTCACGCGGAGAACTAAAAAGAAATCCAATTCTTTTTGGTTTTGGATTCCTAATTTAATTTGGACTCGATTATTTTATTTAGGGTTTCTTTATCTATAAATAGGACATGAAAAGTTATTCTTGATGGAAGAACCAAGATACAAGACACAATATAAATTTTCTTCTAGCTTAGGAACTTTGGAAGAGCCGCCGTGGAGGCTGGAGAATTGTGGTTTATTATTTCTTCTCCTTTATTATTTATTTGTATTCGTGATTTATAAAAGATAGTTTAGATATTGTTCTTAACTTTTTATGATTAACACAAACATATTTATTTTAATAAATTTTGAATGTGTTCTTGAGATAATGAGTAGCTAACTTTCATAACTAGGGTTGTGGGAACCATGAGCGATTAACAAAGTATGAATAGTAAATAAGCAATTCTTGAATAGTGTTTTGCATGCATTGATAATTCTTTCGTTTAGAAGTCTTTTTAAC
>JAJONZ010037592.1:0-17356 GCA_029582445.1 Solanum paucissectum
TCTTCTTATAAAAATTACAATTGGATATTAATTTGATCCCCCCCCCCCCCCCCATTGAATCATGGATTAAAAATGAGAAAAATATAATTTTCCACCACCATCATGTTTTTTTTTTGTAATGACCCAAAGTCACCCTAGCCATGATGACACTTGTCCTAATACAATTAGGGAACCAAAAGTCAGATCTTTATTTATTAATCAATTGCGGTATGAATAAGTAAAGTGTAAATACTTTAAAACTCAATAAGTAAATCTCATAATCATAAAATTTGCGAAGCTATATCCAAATACACCCCATGATCTGTTGTTATAGGAAAAGAGCTTTTAGTTTCAAATACAATCACATAACTCTCAACACATTATCTTGAAATAAATAAAGACTATTTTAAATTTTTTAATTCAAAACATATAGGCCAAACATTAGCTTAAATACTTTTGGGGTATATTTTAATTCTTTTTCCATTTATAATTTTAGGATTATGCAGTCTAGGTGTAACCAAACCCTCTCTCCTTTTGATTGGTTTATGTGTCATCAATCACATGAAAATTCTTGTGATGGGAAAGACATGTTGTTTTGAACATTTAACAACTTTTGATTGGTTATCATTCTGACCATGAATCAATACCTCATTTGAAGATAAATTTTCAAAATATAATTTTGAATTCATGGTTAAACGATGACTTAAATATAAAGTTATCAATAAAACCCTACAATTTGCAAATATTCTCTTCTCTCCTCTTTTTACCTTTGTCCTTTGTTTTCTTTCCACTCTACAAAGGTTTTTAGTAGAACAATAGTGAAAACTATATCTTTTATTATAAATTCTTTTATGTATCGTGGATTCCTAAGAATCACCACTAGTACACCACCCACTCCAATTTTTACTACCCCACCTAGCCACGAAAATATTCCAAGGAAAAACTAAAAACCTTATCTTGATCACTCTGATGATACAGTTGGTGTTGTTGGTCTAAGAAGAAGAGAGGTCTCGGTTGAGGAAGTCTTATGTTAATGGCAACTTTGGTTTGGGTCATTCTCTTACCCCACTGGTTAATCATGTAGATTCTAGTGTTGTTGCTTTAGAAAATCTTGTTCAGATGTCCCATGGGAGACCGTTAGGCTCCAAAAGGAAGCAACAATGATAAGCTTTCAGTAAATATGAATAATATTATTTTTGGATATATAAAATGTAATTTACGTAACATTTTCATTATCAATGCATACATGTTAAATTAATTTGGAAACTATGAAAGCTAAACTTTTATATTGCCTTTCTGTTACTTCAACGTTCTCCTATATACGTCCCAATTTGTTTGCTATTGGTTACTAATCAGAATTAGGTTGACTATTTTTAGGGGCCAAATATATAAGATTATTCAATTTCAAAAATTGAAGTTTAACTTTTTGGATACATTATAGTAATTTCTTATTTAAAAAATATCGTCTGTTGCAATTTTTGTTGTAAAAGGGTGAATTTATTTTAAAACATTAGTCAAAGTTCACTTAATTTGAATCTTAGGTAGTGAAAATATCAAATCATAGTGATATTGGGTTTCTTGATGGTTGGCAGGTGCAATTTATTTGGATCTATGTATTACTCAATACCTTTGAATATCACGGAGGTAAAATGTGTTTTTTATTACTCTTTTAGATAAATTATGGATATTTCCAGCATGATTTATAAAGCTGTGATTAATATGTGTATTTTACAAATGCACTAGTCGGTATATGTTGTGTTGCATATTGTTAATTTGCAACTGACCCGAGTTTCAAATTTCTTGTGAGAGGAAAAGGAGGAAATTACTTTAATTTTGTATTTATTATTTTGTTGGATTCCTTTCTTGTCTTTTCAGTTGATACATCAATAGTTCATTGATGGACAATTATTCTAGGATGAACTAAAAGAATCAAAATGCTCATACTTTTTGAATTTTTATCAGTTTGAAATTGAATATTATACTTTTATATTTTGATTAGTTATCTTTTTATCCTTCATAAATTAAAAATTTTGTATGGTCAATTCTTGTAACACATTAGAGTTTCATTTGTGTGTTCCTTTCAATCAATCACTCTTCTTTTTCCTTTTATTTGCTTAGGATAGATCCTGATCCACCCATCTTAAAGTCTTTTTTAGTTGCACTTGATTATTTTTTTTCTCTGGCCTTCTTATGTTTAAGGAACATGTTCTATTTTTCATCTCAAATATTTCAATGAGTTACTTGGAGGATGTATTTTAGCTTTTTGATCAGAGTTGGCATAATATATGCTAGGTTGAACGTAAAGTGGGCTATGGAGTTTGTTGGCGGTGTGATATCAGAATTTGATTATTTTTCATTTAGTTATATGTATACTTACATAGCAATTAATTATGATATTAGGTAAAAAGAATTGTAGAGTATATCCTTTTAGTTGTATTCCTTTAGCCATTTAATGCATATTACCTTTTAAATAATTATATCTTTAACTGCTATACTTCGAATAATTCAAAGTTTAATTATAAAAAGTAAATGATCAAAAACACATTTGAAACATTTTGATAGTGTTTACCTGAACTATGTGGTGCTCGCAGCTTTTATCTTAATTATCACCAACTATTTATGCCACGAAGACATGTTTTATCACCAATACCTCGCTTCGTTACATAAATGTAGGGTCATTCTAACTTCTTTTGAACTACTTCTCTTGAAAATAATTAATCAATTTTTCTATACCATTCCCGTGGAACTTGCTTTAAACCATGGAATATATAAATATAAGATTTGCATGATGAGTAAATTTGACATGTCCGATTTGGGTATGCTACATTATTTTCTTTGGCTTGAGGTGAGATAAAGTTTGCATGAAATTTTATTTCACAGAGAAAGTATGCTACTGAACTTTACAGAAGTTCAACTTGATGAATTGCAATTCATCTCCCGCACCCATGAATATTAATGAGAAACTTGTACTTAATGATGGTACAGGTGCAACAAATGCTTCTTACTTTAGAAGCTTAGTCTAAACTACTTATCCCACAAAAGTCCAGATATAGCATTCTTTGTCAGTTTGATTTCAAGGTTTATGCATAATCTTTCGAAGTAACACCTAGGTGTAACCAAAAAGACCTTGTGATATGTTTCTGGCATAACAAGTTACAGAATTGGTTAATCAAAAAAGTATCAGATTTCATATCACTTGGGTTTACTGATAGTGATTGAGCAGGTAGCTTGGAAAATCGCAAGAAATTAACCAAGAGCTGATTGGTCCAACTGAAATATGGTTGTGACAACGAGGAGACGATTGCTATGATGAAAAATCATATTTTTTTATAGTAGAACGAAGCACATCAACATCCGTTATTACTTCATTCGCGATCTAGTTGTTTGTGGAATAATCTCATTGAAATTTTGACACAAAAATGATCATGTTGTTGATATTCTTACGAAATCGCTTCCACACAACTAGAATGATTTTTTTCCGACAAGAAATTAGCGTTTGTGATTTTCAAAAAGGGAGGAGTGTGGACTAATTCTTCTACTTAATTCAATTGCACAAAATAGGTTTGTGAGTCTGGTTTTTAGGATTATTGGGTTTATGTTTTACCTAGTCAATGAAGTATCTTCTTATTTTAGTGTATCATGTTTACCACTTTCCCCATGTTTTCCATTATTCGTTGGTTGCTTTATTTTAGCTTAAGTATTTAATCGTACGCCTATAAATTGCAGTATGTGTTCTTATTCAGTAGTAAGAAGATTGAGCAGTTTAAAATTATTATTTCAGAAAGTTGTTTTCTTTGCCTTTCATCTCTTGATCCAACAAGTCATAATATGACTCGTTGTTTGAGACCACTGGTCGTAGGGAGAGTTGTACATAACAATAACCCGTTGTTAAAATTACAGTGGTCAACATTATTCATGTGATAAAAAATTTAGCTACTTTTTTTTGGTTATTATCCTGAAGTTTTGGGGTAACATTCTATGAAATTATATTGCCAAGGATTTCCAAGACCCAAACTTTTTATAATTGAATGTTTTGTTAATAGACACATCTCCTTTAGGTTACATCATAATTATTCTTTCTAATGATTTAAAAATATAAGTTGATTTAAAACACTTGCCTTTCACTGATATTATTATCTTAATTGCATTAACACAATTTTTTTCAACTATTTAATATAATCGACATGCTATTATCGTAGAATGCACAATCATAGAAATCAGTATATTATGAACACAAGAATTTTAAAATGTTAAATGTTTATTGAAAAAAATCTTTACTATGTTGATTGACCTTTCTACCATTAAAAGCTATATTCAAAAAGATAAAACATTTTGGGTAAAAAATTATATTTAGCTTTACCTAATAATTTGAATCTAACTAAAATTTTGCATATTGAATTAAATTCTTCATCTATCAGACATAAATTTGATACTAATTCAAATTGAACATATGGTGAGACGTCTACTATAAAAATGTTATGACATTTAATTTAAATTAAGCAAAATCATGCCTATGCCTCTTTGCAGAGGTAGATATTTTTAACATATGGTAATCAAAAGTATCAGATTGCAGATTTCTTTGTTTTTCTGATAGTGATTAGGAAGGTAGCTTGGAAAATCGCAGGAGAACAACTGGGAATATTTTGTCTTTTTCTGGAGAAAGCTCATGGAGTTCAAAGAAACAAGATAGAGTGGAATTACCATCTCCGGAAGCAGAATACATGGCTGCAACTTCAGCAAGTTGTCAAGCTATATGGTTAAGGAAATTGTTAGTGGATCTTCAACAAGAGTAGATTCGCCCAACTGAAATATTTTGTGGCAACAAGGTGGCAATTTCTATGACAAAAACTCCTTCTTTTCGCAATAGGACGAAGCACATCGACAACTATTATTAATTCATTCGAGATCCAGTTGTTGGTGGAATAATCTCATTGAAATTTTGTGGTACAAATGATCAGGTTGATGATGTTCTTTCAAAATTCTTTCTTCACAATAAGCATGACTTCTTCAGACAACAAATGAGAATTTGTGATTTTGAAGAAAGGAGTTGTGTTGATTAATTCTTCAAATTAATTAAGTTCCACAAAATCAGTTTGTGAGTCTGGTTATTAGGATTAGTTGGTTTATGTTTTTACCTAGTCAATGAATTATCTCTTGTTGTAGTGGGTCATGTTTATCACTTTCCCATATTTTTCCATTATTAGTTAGTTGCTTTATTTTAGCTTAAGAAGTTAAATGTAAGCCTATAAATGGAAGTATGTGTTCTTGTTTCAGTAGTAAGAAAATTGAGCAGTTCAAACACTTTATTTCTGAAACCGGTTTTGTTTGCCTTTCATCTCTTGATCCAACGAGTAATAGTATGACTCGTGGTTTGAGCCCACTGGTCATAGGGATACATTTACTTAAGAATAATCCGCTTTTAAAATCACAATGGTCAAAATTATTCTCGTTATAAACTATTTAAGAAGAAAATGTTTTTATGTTAATGTTTTGGGGTAACTTTCTATAAAATTAAGTTGGCAAGGATTTTCATATCAAAACTTTCTATAATTAAATATTTTGTTAATAGGCACATCTTCTTTAGGTTACATCATAATTATCCTTTCTAATAATTTAAAAATATATATTGATTAAAAACACTTGTCTTTCCTTAATGTTATAAAATCAGTTGCATTCGCACATATTCCTTTTTTATGCAACTGTTTAATATACTTGACATGGTATTATTATACAATGTACATTCATAGAAATTAGTATTTGATGAACTCATAAATTTCAAAATGTTAAATTTTTGTAGACAAAAATATATTTATAATGTTGATTGACTTTTATACCCTTAAAAGCTAAATTATTTGTTCAAAGATATAAAACATTGTGAATAAAAATTTATATTTACCTTTACCTAATATTTTGAAGCTTGTAACATCCCGCAATTTGAAATAACTAGGAAGAAGCTAAGAATTGGAAATAGTCATTTTAGGAAAGAATGAAAATCTGGAAATTTTGTTAAGTTAGAATAAGTTGAGTTTTGATCAATTTCAAACGGCCATAACTTCTAGCTCAAGATGAGTAACGTGTACTTCCAGATATGGTAGGAAGTCCCTTGGAATGATCTTTCCAACTCCGCTGAGTTTGCGTAATTCCGAGTTCGTATGAGTGAGTTTTACCCTTTGGAAGTTGGGTTGTTCGAATAAGGAAAGTCTAAAACAAGATTTTAGAAGGGTAGTTTGGTCTTTTCCTTACCCTTTTATTTTAATTCATTTTTGGTAATTAATTAGGGGTATAAACTGAACTAAGTCAGTTTACGCTTTTGGAAAAAAGAGTTAGGGTTTTGAGAGAAGAGAAAAGAAGAGAAAAGAAGAGGAGAAGGAGAAAATAAGCAAGATTCGTCAAGATCGTCGAGTTTGGCTTGTGGATTTCGTCAAGGGGTGATCCCTACGAAGTATGTGAGATCACATAGCGTTGGTTTATTTCACCCACGTGCCAACCATGATTCAATTCAACAAATTTAAGTCTTTGAAAGTTTAGAAATTGAGTTCTTGATGAATATTATTGAAGGTTTCATTCTAATTCCTATGGGTTGTGTTGTTGAAGTTTCTTGTGCTTTGATTCATGTTTTCCAGGTGTAAGTTCGATTTGAATCTACCATATATTGAGAGTATAAATGATTCGAAGTGTTTGGGGAAAGAACTAAGTGAAATTAGAGGGTTTAGAGTTGAAAAATGAAGAAGAAAATTCGAGATTTTCTGGGGAAGGGGCTGGGGCGCCGCACCTCTCAGTGCATCCCAAAACAGTCTCTGAATGTGGGGCTCTGGGGCGACGCGCCAGCCAGAGCGCCCTAACTTGTTCAGTTCCTCTCAGAGTGCCAGGGACGCCAGTTCTCCCCATTCGTTCCCCACCTTTTCGTACTTATTCCTTAGCAATGTACCTATATTTTGTAGTTGATTCCAACACTCTAAGGTACATCTAAACATCATTAAATCATCCATAAACATGAGATCATGAACATTGAATACATAATCCAATTCAAGGAAAGTTAAGATCAAAGTCAAGAGAAGTAAGAGTAAAGCTAAGAGAAATTCTTAGAGTTTTCCAAAAGTCTTTTCCAAATGTTTTAATTTTGTTTTAAGACTTAAAGTTCAAGTTGAGTTAAGATTAAAGAGTAAAGTTTGAAGTTCATTTCTTCAAAAGAGTATATCGGTACTATATATTCCCAAAGAGTAAAGTGTTTTCACATTTAAACAAGAAAGGAAACTGTGATTTCCGAAGAGCCTTTGAGCTAGTTTTCAGAAAAGTGAAATCGCTTTCTAAATGAAGCAAGAGAGGAAACTATGATTTCCAAAATAGCCTTTGCGTTAAGTTTTTGAGCAATTATCTCAAATAACAGAAAGAAGTATGTTTTTAAACATAAGAGCTAATATCACATATTTTGGGAGTACTATTGAGCACCGATATGGGGGAGAATTCAGAGAACTCACAGCCCCCATAAACCATGTAGCCATCATGGGTAGAAAAGGGTCATACTTTTTAGATGATTCCTTTAGTGCTTTTTAGCATAGACTAGTAGATCCACTTAGTAGTTCAGGTTCTATACCCTTGGCAAGGTAGAGGACCACCCTGGTAGAGTGAGGCAAAATGTTGTATCATCACAATAGTTCTTAAGTGATGGTTGTCAGTTAGAGAAACTCCCACAGAAGTAACTGTATTCTTATATACACAGTTTATTGTATTTTTACATACATTTCAGAGTTATATATATCTTTGCATACACACAGAGTTGACATCATGTTTTAAATAACTTTTCTTTATATTACACTTGTTTTAAACTGCTTTATATTGAAAGGAGTTCAGTTATGTTGAGCCAGGTATGTTCTTTAGTTCCTATCAAGTTTATGTCTTGTTTTAGAATTCCCCTCGCATACTCGTACATTCAATGTACTTATTCCATTTGGCCTGCATCTTTTTATGTTACAGACACAGGTAACTAGAATCCGCATCCAGCGCATCGTTGATCCAGTGAGCACTCCAGAGTTAGTTGGTAAGCCTACTTGCATTCCAGAGGACTCTTTTTTATTTCTTTCAGTTATTTTATTAGTTCATTAGCATGTCGTGGGGTTTGTCCCAACATTCATGTCAGTTGTTTTAGATGATTCACAGACAACCAGATGTTAGTTCTTTAGTCTTTTCATTGTCATTATCTTATGTTAAGACTTGAGTTTGCCTTAATGGTCAGTTGAATGTTCCTTTATAACATTCCAGTTTATTTCATAGACTTTTCTTTGTTGAATTAGGTCTTCCACTAAGTAAGTAATCCAGGCCAAGGGTTAGCTTGGGGCCAGCAATGGTTCTCGAGTGCCAGTCCTGCCCAGGGTGTAGGCTCGAGGTGTGACAAACTTGGTATCAGAGCGCAGAGTTCAAGAGTCCTAAGGAGTCTATGAAATCATGTATTTAGATTCCTAGTTATCAGTGTGAAGCGCGCCATATCTATAATTAGGAAGCTGCAATATTAAGGAATTCCTTCACTTTTTTCATACTTACTTCATGCGATAGAGTGTATCTCTATAAACGTCTCTTTCTAACTTGTGCTTACTCGTAACCTATTTTGAGATGGCCTATGGTCGAGAGTGCCTTCAGGAGGTGTTTCTTTCCTCGAGAACTGAAAGAGGCTAAGGTACGAGAGTTCCTCACACTTAAGCAAGATTCTTTGTGTTTTCATGAGTATGGGTTGAAGTTCACCCAACTGTCTTGTTATGCTCCAGAAATGGTTGCGGACATGAGGAGTAGAATAAGCTTGTTTTTTGCTGGGCTGGCTCATTTGTCGAGTAAGGAAGGTAGGGCTGCAATATTGATAGGTGACATGGATATCTCAAGGTTAATGGTATATGTGCAATAGGTTGAGGAAGAGAAGCTAAGGGATAGATAAGACTTTAAGAACAAGAGTGCTAGGACAGGGAACAAGTTCGGACAACAGAAGAGTAATGCCAACCGGTCATCCTTCCAACAGAAACAAAAAGGACCTGCTCCATCATCTGCTAGTGCACCTGCACCTAAGAACAAAGGTGAGTACAATAGTCAGAATTTCATAGCTAAACATGCTTATTCTCAGGGTAGTATGGCGCAAGGGGGTAGTAAGCCTCCTGTTTGCGCTAAGTATGGTAGGAACCACTCAGGTACATGTTATGAGGGATCCATGGGTTGTTTCAAGTGTGGTCAAAATGGTCATTTCATGCGAGAATGTACAAAGAACAAGCAGGGTAATGGTAATGGGGGTAATAGGGCCTAGTCTCCTTCAGTTGATCCACCAGATAGAGCTGCACCTAGAGGGGCTACTTCCGGTACTGGCGGAGGAACAAACCGCTTATATGCTATCAATAGTCGCCAAGAGCAAGAAGATTTGCTAGATGTTGTCACTGGTATGATCCAAGTCTTTAACTTTACTGTTTATGCTTTACTATACCCAGGAGCGAGTTTATCTTTTGTAACTCCATATGTTGCTATGAATTTTTATGTTATTCTTGAGCAACTAAGTGAACCATTCAGTGTTTCTACACCTGTTGGTGAGTCCATTCTAGCAAAGAGAGTATTATATGATTGTCCCATTACCGTCAATCATGAGAGTACCATGGCTGATTTAATTGAGTTAGACATGGTAGATTTTGATGTCATTCTTGGTATGGACTGACTTCATGCATGTTATGCCTTAGTTTATTGTAGAACTCAAGTTGTCAAGTTTTAGTTTCTAAATGAGCCAGTCTTAGAATGGAAAACTAGTTCAGCAGTGCCTAAGGGTCGTTTCATTTTCTACCTTAAGGCAATGAAGTTAGTTTCTAAGGGGTATGTCTATCACTTAGTCCGAGTTAATGAATCTAGTGTTGAGATATCTCATATTCAGTCAGTTTCAGTAGTAAAAGAGTTTCTAGAAGTCTTTCCAGATGATCTACCCGGAGTCCCTCTTGAGTGAGAAATAAACTTCGGTGTAGACATTCTTCCAGATACTCGTCCTATCTCTATTCCACCATATAGAATGGCACCAGCAGAGTTGAAAGAGTTAAAAGAGCAGTTGAAAGATCTTTTAGAGAAAGCTTTTATTCGACCAAGTATCTTACCTTGGGGTGCTCCAGTCTTATTTGTAAGAAAGAAATATGGTTCCCTTAGGATGTGTATAGATTACCATCAGTTGAACAAGGTTACCATCAAGAACAAATATCTTCTCCCAAGGATTGATGATCTTTTCGATCAACTTTAGGGTGCAACCTGTTTCTCTCAGATAGATCTCAGATCTGGCTACCATCAATTAAGGGTAAAGGAATGTGATATTCCAAAGACAGCTTTCAGAACCCGTTATGGTCATTATGAGTTTTTGGTCCTGTCCTTTGGTTTAACCAATGCACCTGTAGCATTCATGGACCTTATGAATAGAGTTTTCAAACCTTATTTAGATATGTTTGTTATCATCTTCATTGATGACATACTAATCTATTCAAGGAATGAAGAAGATCATGCTAGCCATCTCAGAATAGTTCTTCAGACTTTGAAAGATAAGAAGTTATATGCTAAGTTCTCTAAATGTGAGTTTTGGCTTGAGTCTGTGGCGTTCTTGGGCCATATAGTTTCCGGTGATGGAATTAGAGTTGATACCCAAAAGATAGAGACAGTGCAGAATTGGCCTAGACCCACATCTCCAACTGATATTAGGAGTTTCTTGGGCTTGGCTGGCTATTATAAAAGGTTCATAGAGGGGTTCTCATCCATTTCATCTCCTTTGACCAAGTTAACTCAGAAAACAGTGAAGTTTCAATGGTCTGAAGCTTGTGAGAAATGCTTTTAGGAATTGAAAAAGAGGTTGACTACTGCCCTAGTTTTGACCTTACCGGAAGGTACTCAAGGTTTTGTGGTGTATTTTTATGCATCTAGAGGTTGTTTGGGTTGTGTATTACTGCAGAATGGCAAGGTTATAGCCTATGCCTCCAGACAGTTGAAAGTTCATGAGAAGAATTACGCAACCCATGACTTAGAGTTGGTTGCCGTAGTATTTTCTTTGAATATATGGCGTCATTATTTGTATGGTGTTCATGTTGATGTATTCACTGATCACAAGAGTCTTCAGTATGTGTTCACTCAGAAAGAGCTTAATCTCAGACAAAGGAGGTGGTTAGAATTACTCAAGTATTAAGACATGAGTATTCTTTACCACCCAGGTAAGGCTAATGTTATTACTGATGCTTTAAGAAGGTTGTCTATGGGTAGTACCGCCCATGTTGAGAAAGAAAAGAGAGAGTTAGCGAAAGATGTGCATAGACTTGCACGCATAGGGGTCCGACTGATGGATTCCACAGAAGGAGGAGGAGTGGTGAGGAATAGGGTTGAATCTTCATTAGTGTCAGAAGTAAAAGAAAAGCAAGACCAAGATCCTATTTTTCTTTAATTGAAGGCAAATGTTCATAAGCAAAAAGTATTAGCTTTTGAACAAGGGGGAGATGGTGTATTAAGATATCAAGGTAGATTATGAGTACCAATTGTGGATGGACTCCAAGAGAGGATCATGGAGAAAGCTCATAGCTCAAGATAATCCATTCATCCGGGTTCCACAAAGATGTATCGCGATTTGAGAGAAGTCTATTGGTGGAGCAGCATGAAAAAGGGCATTGCAGAATTTATAGCTAAGTGTCCGAATTGCCAACAAGTTAAAGTAGAGCATCAAAGGCCCGGTTGTTTGGCCCAGAATATAGAACTTCTGGAATGGAAGTGGGGGATGATTAATATAGACTTCATCACAGGTTTACCAAGGTCTTGTAGGTAGCATGATTCTATTTGGGTGATTGTCGATAGAATGACAAAATCATCCCACTTTTTTTTGGTAAAGACTACCCATTCGGCAGAAGACTATGCTAAATTGTATCTTCAAGAGGTGGTAAGACTTTATGGGGTTTCGGTCTCCATTATTTTAGACAGAGGTGTGCAATTTAATGCTCAATTTTGGAAGTCATTCCAAAAAGGCTTGGGTTTAAAGGTGAACATAAGTACTGTCTTTCATCCTCAGGCAGATGGGCAAGTAGAGCGCACTATTCAGACCTTGGAGGATATGTTGAGGGCTTGTGTGATTTATTTTAAAGGTAATTGGATGATCACCTACCTCTCATCGAGTTTGCTTACAACAATAGTTACCACTCTAGCATCTAGATGGATCCTTATGAGGCTCTTTATGGGAGAAGATGCAAATCTCCTATTTGATGGTTTGTAGTTGGTGAAGCTTGGTTGATAGGACCAGATTTAGTTCATCAAGCTATGGAGAAGGTGAAAGTGATTCAAGAGAGGTTGGAGACAACGTAGAGTCGTCAGAAATCCTACTCTGATGTTAGGAGAAGAGAGTTAGAGTTTGAAGTAGATAATTGGGTATACTTGAAAGTTTCACCCATGAAGGGAGTTATGAGATTTGGTAAGAAGGGGAAACTTAGTCCCCGGTATATTGGACCTTATCCAATAGCCTAGAGGATTGGCAAAGTAACTTATGAATTGGAGCTACCACAAGAGTTAGCAACAGTTTATCCGGTATTTCAAATCTCCATGTTTAAGAAATGCGTGGGCGACCCTTCATTGATTATACTAACTGAAGATATTGGGATCAAGGATAGCCTGTCATATGAAGAGATTTTGGTTCAGATTCTAGATCGCCAAGTTCACAAGTTTAGAACAAAAGAGGTAGTATCAGTCAAAGTCCTTTGGAGGAATCAATTTGTTGAAGAAGCTACTTGGGAAGCTGAGGAGAATATGAAGAAGATATATCCACATATCTTCGAATCCGGAGAAGTTACGAATTAAGGTACTAATCCTTTCTTAGTATTTATGTATAAGTTGGCATGTTGTTTTGCATTTGCTTGTGGGTGCTTGAACTGAATGTTGCATGTTACACCCTTAGCCTAGTAAGAGTAATCTCATTCAAGGATGAATATTCTCAAGGGGGAGATATTGTAACATCTCGCAATTTGAAATAACTAGGAAGAAGCTAAGAATTAGAAATAGTCATTTTTGGAAATAATGAAAATCTGGAAATTTTGTTAAGTTAGAATAAGTTGCGTTTTGGTCAACTTCAAACAGCCATAATTTTTAGCTCAGGATGAGTTAGGTATAATTCCAGATATGGTACGAAATCTCTTGGAATGATCTTTCCAGCGCTGTTGAGTTTGTGCAATTTCGAATTACTATGAGTGAGTTATGCCCTTTGGAAGTTGGGTTGTTCGAATAAGGAAAGTCTAAAACTGGATTTTAGAAGGGTAGTTTGGTCTTTTCCTTACCCTTTTATTTTAATTCTTTTATGGTAATTACTTAGGAGTCTAAACTGAACTTACTCAGTTTACGCTTTTGGAAAAAAGAGTTAGGGTTTTGAGAGAACAGAAAAGAAGAGAAAAGAAGAGGAGAAAGGAGAAGAGAAGCAAGATTCGTCAAGATCGTTGAGTTTGGCTTGTGGATTTCGTCAAGGGGTGATCCCTACGAGGTATGTTAGATCACATAGCATTGGGTTAGTTCACCCACGCGCCAACCATGATTCAATTCAGCGAATTTATGTCTTTAAAAATTTAGAAATTGAGTTATTGATGAACATTGTTGAAGGTTTCGTTTGAATTCTTATGAGTTGTGTCGTTGAAGTTTCTTGCACTTTGATTCATGTTTTCCGGGTGTAATATCTGTTTGAATCTATCATATATTGAGAGTATAAATTATTCTAAGTGTTTGGGGAAAGAAATAAGTGAAATTAGAGGGTTTAGAGTTGAAAAATGAAGAAGAAAATTGGGATTTTTTAGGGAAGGGGTTGGGGCGCCACGCCTCTCAGTGCACCCAAAAAAGTCTCTGAATGTGGGGCTGTAGGGTGACGTGCCAGCCAGAGCGCCCCAATATGTTCTCTGATTTTTTAGGCTGGCGCCCTACGCCTCTTAGAGCGCCAGGGATGTCAGTTCTCCCCATTCGTTCCCCACCTTTTCGTACTTGTTCCTTAGCAATGTACCTATGTTTTCTAATTGATTCCAACACTCAAAGGTACATCTAAACATCATGAAATCATCCATAAACATGAGATCATGAACCTTGAATCCATATTCCAATTCAAGGAAAGTTAAGATCAAAGACAAAAGAAGTAAGAGTCAAATTAAGAGAAGTTCTTAGAGTTTACAAAAAGTCTTTTCCAAATGTTTAAACTTTCTTTTAAGTCTTAAAGTTCAAGTTGAGTAAAGATTAAAGAGTAAAGTTTGAAGTTCATTTGTTCAAAAGAGTATATCTGGATTATGTATTCCCAAAGAGTAAAATGTTTTCACATTTAAATAATAATGAAAATTTTGATTTCCAAAGAGCCTTTGAGCTAGTTTTCAGAAAAAAGAAATTACTTTCTAAATGAAGCAAGAGAGGAAACTATGATTTCTAAGATAGCCTTTGAGCTAAGTTTTTGAGCAATTATCTCAAATCACAGAAAAAAGTATATTTTTAAACATAAGAGCTAATATCACATTTTTTGGGAGTAGTATTGAGCCCCGATATGGGGGAGAGTTCAAACAACTCACAGCCCCCATAAACCATGTAGCCATCATAGGTAGAAAAGGATCATACTTTTTAGATGAATCCTTTAGTTCTTTTTAGCATAGACTAGTGGATTCACTTAGTAGTTCAGGTTCTATACCCTCGGCAAGGTATATGACGGCCCTGGCAGCGTGAGGCAAAATGTTGTATCATCACAATAGCTCTTAAGTGATGGTTGTCGGTTATAGAAACTCCCAGAGAAGTAATTGTATTCTTATATACATAGTTTATTGTATTTTTACATACATTTAAGAGTTATATGTATCTTTGCATACACACAGAGTTGACATCATGTTTTAAACAACTTTTCTTTATATTACACTTGTTTTAATCTGCTTTAAATTGAAATGAGTTCAGTTATGTTGAGTTGAATTGAGCCAAGGTAAGTTCTTCAGTTCCTTTCAAGCTTATGTCTTGTTTTAGAATTCCCCTCGCATACTCGTACATTCAATTTACTAATTCCATATGGCCTGCATCTTATGATGATACAAACACAAGTAACTAGGATCGGCATCCAGTGTATCGTTGATCCAGTGAGCACTCCAGAGTCAGTTGGTGAGCCTCCTTGCATTTTGGAGGACTCATTTTTATTTCTTTCAGTTATTTTATTAGTTCATTAGGATGTCGTGGGGTTTGTCCCGACATCCATCTCAGTTGTTTTAGAGGATTCATAGACAGACAAATCTTAGTTCTTTAGTCTTTCCATTGTCATTATCTTATGTTAAGACACGAGTTTGCCTTAATGGCCAGTTGAATGTTCCTTTATAACATTCTAGTTTATTACACAGACTTGTCTTTGTTGAATTAAGTCTTCCGCTGAGTAAGTAAGCTAGGCCAAGGGTTCGCTTAGGGCCAGCAATGGTTCTCGAGTGTCAATCCCGCCTAGGGTGTAGGCTCGGGGAGTGACAAAGCCAACTAAAAATTTTGCTGCTGAATTGAATTTTTGATCTATCAGTCATGAATTTGATTCTATTTCAAATTAATCATATGGTGAGACTTCTATTAGAAAATATTTATGCCGTTTAATATAAATTAAGTAAAAGCGCGCATATTCCCCTATGCAGCGATAAAAATCTATATCTTTCAACTTATTAGTTTTTACTTATACGATCTTGCTTAATTAATTTTATAAACATGTTTTATTAGTTTATTCCTTTTAATCATATTGTTAACTATTATTACTATAAAATAAAAATAAAAATGAAGTCTAGGTGTTAGATATCATTTTTGTTGTCGTTGGACACGTGCTTTTCGATCATGGTCGTTTATATAAAGTAAAAGTGAATTTACATTAACTCAACTATTTTGTAAGTTGATATAATTAGGGGAGTAGGAACAAGGAAACGGTGTAGTGGCTCAATGACCAAAAGGGTTTTGGTTTTGTTAATCATGATGACGGAAGTGATACTTTTTCGTTCATCAATCTGCTATTAGATCTAATGGATTTCGTAGCTTAGCTTTTGGTTTAGTTGTTGAATTTGATGTGGAATATGGGAATTACGGCTAAACTAAGGCTGTCAATGTTATTGTCCAAGATGGTGCTCCTGTCAAAGAAGGATCCCTGTAACATCTCGTAACTAGAAAGAAGTTTAAAATCTGGAAATAGTTATTTTGAAAAGTATAAGGAAATCTGGAAAATTTCAAATAAGTTAAAGTTGAGTTTTTGGTCAACTTCAGATGGACATAAATACTAACTCAAGATGATTTAGGTGTAGTTACAGATATGGTTGGGAAGATCTTGGAATGTTATTTCCAACGCCGCCAAGTTTGCGCAATTTCGAGTTCGTATGAGCAAGTTATGCCCTTTGGAAGTTGGGCTGTTGGATTAAGGAAATGTCCAATCCGGAATTTTAAGGGTATTTTAGTATTTTCACTACCCTATTATTTTAGTCCAATTTTAGGAGTTTAATAAGGTTCAAGACTGAACTTAGTCAGTTTTAGAATATCAAAATTTTCACGCTAGGGCTAAGGAGAAAGGAGAAGAGAAAAGAGGAAGAAGAAAACGACAATTTCATCAAGAACGTTGGTATTTTCGCTAAGGATTTGCTTCGATCAGGTATGTGAGGCTCTCATAATGTTGGGATCGTTCTCCCACATGCCAAGCATATTTATTTCAGTTTGGATTCGTCCTAAAAGCATTTGAATATTGATGATCTTGATATCTATTCTTGAATTCATATATTGTTCTTGAATTGCCTGAGTTGGAAAGTTTCTAAGTTCATTACGTCGCATTATAGGGTCGTTTCGAGTTAGATTCTTAGGTACATTGCTGGGTATCTGTATCTAAAAGTTATTTAAGTAAAAGAATCGAGTTTGGGTGAATTGGGGTTGGAAATCGAAGAAGAAATTTCGTCGGACGAAATTAAGGGGTGGCCGCACGTCGCGCGCCTAGTGCCCAGATTTAAACATTTTAGCTTCGCGTCGCGGAGCTGACACGAGGTGTTCTGCCTCAAAAGATATTTTCGAAACCAAAATTTAATTATGCCTCCGCATCGCGGATCCACCTTCGTATTTTGGTTTTTCTGTCTTTTCTCATGTTTAGCTATCTAAAATCACTCCTAAACAACATGAGATCTTTCCAATCACAAATCTTAATGCTTGAACTCATAATTCAAATCAAGGATTAGTTAAGAATCAAGTCAAAGAAGTTAAGAGTCAAGTCAAGAAGTTAAGAAGCAAGTCAAAGCAAAGTTTCTTAAAGTTTTCAAGAGTCTTTATTAAACGTTTTAACTTCGTTTTAAGGCTCAAGTTTCAAGTAAAGTAAAGAGTAAAGAGTTGAGTTCATTTCTCAAAAGTTATTAGGGAACTAAGT
>JAJONZ010037593.1:0-21249 GCA_029582445.1 Solanum paucissectum
GGGGGATATTGTAACGCCCCGGAAAATAGTAGACCAAACTAGAGCCTCAAGCTAGGGTTCTGGAGTTTGATGTATGAGGAATAGAGTTGTAGATGAGACTTTCTGTACTTGGAATTAGAGGTTTAGATCTTAAACATCAAGGTACGTTTTAGACCTCATAGTATAGAAGGCCACCTAAGATTTGGGTTAGGGTAGCAAGGGCAAGTGCCAAGTCAAGGGGGCAAAGCCTAATCCAAAGGCCAAGGCTGCCCAACCTTGGCCAAGCACTGCCCAAGGACCATGACCACCTTCAGGACCAGTGGTCTTGACCATGGTCCGTGAAGGGGCTCGTGAAGTCCCCTTAGAAATGTGGGAGGCAAGGCTACTGCTCAAGACCACGACCATCACCACGACTCGTGGTCTTGACCATGGATCGTGGGAGGTCTCGTGGTCATGCCTTAGCCTCATGGGAGGCATGAAAAGTGGGAAGGCTACTGGTCAAGGGACCATGGGAACCACCACAGGCCTTGGGGCCCTTGACGAGCCGTCAAAGTGACCGTAGTCCCTGGGACGGGGCTGCCTAGTCGAGGGTCATTTAATAAATTCCCTTTTAATTAGTTTTAAGTGGGGTTCATTTTATACTGATTTTATAAACCTATATAAAGTCTTTTAAGTCATTAAACACCCCAAAAGATCCCAAAAGTTCTCCCCTCTCAAATATTTCTCTCTCTAGAAAACCTCCATTGAAGAAGAAGCTAGAGATTGAAGCTAAGTTTAAGATAAAAGGCTCCATTGTTAAATGCTTGTGTAGGGCTTTGATTAGAGGTATGTTTAGATTTTCATCTATGGGTTCTTCCACCAATAGAGTCCCCTAGAAATTCCATAAATTTGTGAAGAAGAACCCCAATCTAAGCTAGGGTTTCTTCCAATTAGTTGGATAATACTTATTTATGGTTAATTTAGTGTTTATTCATGATATAATGAAGAATTTATGTGAATTCCATGGTTAACCCAAGAAATGAAAGTATGTGGGTTTATGCCTTTTGATGAGGAATTGATGATTCTTGATAGATCTTCTAGAATTGTCATCATGTATAGAACTTATTCAATAATGGGAGTATGAAATCATGAATTGAACTAGACTTATGAATGTATGACAGATCATGAATTGTAATGAATGAACTCGAGATTTTATGATGAATTATGCTTAGAATTGCCTATGACTAAGGGTTGTGATGATTATGGAGTAAAGCTTGCTAGTAGGGCTTGAGGTCATAATGTTGATCACTAGGTCTTATAGAGTAAGTCTAATATGATGAGATAACTTGCATATAATTGATATACAACATAGATAGAGTTGTGATGGAAAGATTTTACCCACATGACCTATCTAGAACTATATGAATGCATGTATGTAGGATGTGAAAGGTCTTATCACATAGGATGGTTCATAGATTGAAGGGTTAATCACCTAAATTTAATCAAAGCTTGGTAGATTATAATAGCTTGAAGTTGTGACATATGATCCCTTCATGTATAGCTTGTTTGGGTAGCATGAGTTATATTGAATATTGCATGGTAGCTAGGTTGTGGTACTTGTACTCTTCCTTGTATACCTAGGTTTGCATGATAGTGTGTTTTACCATGGTAGTAAGGTTTAGCCTAGTAGGGTGCTATTCTTTGATAGTCTAGTATGATAAATAGTAAACATTGAATAAGATAGCCTAAGGAAGTACTTACTGTGAATGGTAGTATGGGATGCCATTCATACATGGCACAAGTATGACTTGAAGCTACTTATGAAGTGTCCTCTTATGTGATGTATGATTAGCTTGGATTATTTCTATAGTTGCCTGCCATGATATGATCGACTTAAGTCGATAGTTCGTTGTCTATATTAAGTAGGTCAATATTGTCCCCTATGAATAATAAGCATGAATATGCTATAATTGTGTTATTGTCTCTTATTCTTATGTCTTATGTTGACTAACCATTTTGAGATGCTTTTATGATGTTGATCTAGCTAACATACTTGGTACATTTTGTATTAACGCATATTTCATACATTCTAATCAAATGTAGGGTTTTGGAGATTGAGTTACTTTGGAGGCTAGGTTTCTAAGAAGCAAGAAGACTTGAAGATTTGGTGAGTCCTCATAGCTTCGAGGACAAACCCATATTTCCTTTATGTCATTTCTTTATGTTTTAGACTTTGTATGGGCTGCGTCCCAAGAGTTTTATTGAAGAGTTTAATAGATGGTTTGAGACAAAGGTGCAGTGAAGATTTTTGCTTTATGAAAATGTTTTCGATTGTATGGTTTTAAAGAAGTTTTAAATTTCTCGGACTTTCCTAGTACCTTATGTTATGATGATGCTAAGGGCTTGTATGAGACCCCTTCGGGGTCAAGTACGCCAGGTTACGGCTAGGGGGTACCCCTAGGTCGTGACTCGTTGGAACTTTAGGAGGTCCAAATAGCCACTTGGCGATCATCAATCTCACCTTTATTCAATTCTTTAGTTTGTTTTGTTCCTTTTTGCCTGCTAGTGTCTTTGCTTTGCTCCTCAATCAATATACGTGAAAATCAAGGCATTAACATCATATTAGAGCATAAATTAGTCATTTGAGGACACTAAATCTATCAAAACAAAGCCCTAAATGAGTCCAAATCTCGAACTCATCACTAGTTTGAGTTTCATTCGAGGTTGAATGTTCCCAAGGGTGAGATAATGTAACACCTCATATTCGGGAAAGTCTAGAAATCGGTAAAGTGGGAATCTCACAAGCCCCAAAAAAAGGACTATGGAACCCTCCACGATTCCCTAGACAGGCCATTGAGGATCTCATGGTAGGTTTCCAGAATCTTCCGCATGTAAACATCACTTTGACGGACGCCTAGGCTCCAGAATCCTAGATGGATCATTTAAAGTTTTGGAGCGTAGCTCCGCACTATGGGCCTGAAGTAACTTATGATCCACCGGCTCAGAGATAGAAGCCAGATATTAAACTAGGAGCCACCCTCACTGTCAGAGGTATTGAGGTGTGTCGCGTAGACCACCTCACTATCAGAGCTCCCCTCCTCTAGTGTCACATCCACGGGCGCCTTTCTCATTTGGAGGTAGTTTTAAAGTTGATGCCTGGGAAGGAGTCGCTCCCTCATTTATCACGATCCCTCGTGCCCTCTTCCGGGGTGGTTGGTTCCTACCATGTACTTTAAGTCTAGCCATTCCATCAAAAAAATGTGGAAAACATTTGATGTTATTGTAGGAAAATATTTGCCACAGACTCGCCGAACCACTTTGGCGAGCCAAGTCAAGCTCGCCGAACCACTTTGGCGAGCCAAGTCAAGCTCGCCGAACCACTTTGGCGAGCCAAGTCAAGCTCGCCGAACCACTTTGGCGAGCCAAGTCAAGCTCGCCGAAAGTTCCAAAATAGAAATGCTCAAAAATTAAAGTTGGTCGGTGATGTCAAGGGCCTTTTGGTTGATCACCAACACTATTCAGCAAAGTAAAAGTAGTACGTCAAAAGTTACAGAACAATTTCAAGAAAAAAAGGCGCAAAAGAGCGATCAGGAAGTACTTTCGGCGATTCACCGAGTGAACGCGACGAGCAATGGCGTATTGCTGAAAGTTATAGAACAGAAAATCCATGTTTAGCGATTTAAAGGGTGATATAGGGGGAGTTAGGCAAACCACCGAACAACTCAGTGAGGTTGACCCTGCTCGGCGAGTAGCACAACGTGCCAATTTTTCACCCCGTACTTCAAAATCATGCCCCAAACCCATGAAAAAAAAATTAAACACCAAAAACATGCAATTGACAGAAGGGATAATTCTCTTATGAGACCAAGAGAAGACCACCTTCACTTGCCCTCCCAAATTCACTCTTTCCCCCTTATTCCCAATTCACTCTCCTCTCTCCCAAATTCCTTCATTCCCCATTCCCCAGATGTTACGGTGTCTGTGTTCGGTGCAAAAGGCTAAGTAGAAGTTGTTGTACATCTAGAGTCATCACACCATCACCCATTTCCTTTGCTTGTAAGGTAATCGACTTTACCTTCACATTGAATTCCGGTTCATTATTGTTATAGAAAGTCAGGAAGTGGATCTTGACCTTGGGTTGTTGATTGTATGAAATTGTATGTTAAACTAAAATTAGAAATACCCTTGGGATGATAGATTGTGATTGTGTTGTCTTCATAATATGTTAAATTAGTGAAATAGGAGTCTCAATGCAAGTTTTGACTTAGGGTTTCTAGTCTCGTAGGTAATATCTATAAAACAATTGAGTAATTGGATCCCTTGGGATGAAGAGCTAGCATAAATTGTATTCAAATGCATGATTAGACTATGATCAATTGTTTGAATTGGTAAAAAAATTGGTTTTGAATAGAAGCATGTCTGATACCTGGCACATACCTGATCCATAAGACACTGTGTATGGACTGTAGGTCAATCTACGGACCATAGATCAAGTCTGTGGTCTGTGGCACATAAGCAATTCCACTAAGTGTGGAACCACAGAGGTGGACTACGATTCGTAGGTCAATCTATGGACCGTTCTACACATCCGTGATTCGCATTAGAGCCTAACTTTTTGGGACTTCTGACTTATGAATGGGATCCACGGACCGTAGGTGGCCACTGAAGCCACTGTCTGGAAGTTTTTTTAGTTTTTCGTTTGGTTCATTCTTTGTTCTAAAAAAAAATTGAGTGTGTTTTTAGTTTATATGGGTACTCATTCTTTTTCCACAGGTACCATGGCCACAAAGAAAGCTCCGGCTGTCGCACAAAAGAGCAGGTCAAAATCAACGGCACTAACCCGTTAGATTATTGCTGATAATGCTGATGCAGAAAATGACCCCTCATATGTCCCCCTACTGGAAGAACATCCCCCACAGCACCCAGGACTACCCAAAATCAATCCAAGCAAGTGGTTCCCAACGTAGTCACTACCTCCCAGTCTGATGAGGAGGATACACTGATTGGATCACCGGCTGGGTCTGGTTCAGGTTCTGAGTCTGCCTCTACTGCAGGGTCTGCTTCTAGATCCGCCACAGGCTCGAGTTCACATGGTCGAGGTGCCTCGTCTGATAAGGCTACTAGTTTGGGTAAGGTTCCAGTGCCACCAAACACCAACCCTGCTTCAGTTATTAAGGAGTTAAATAGGTTGTGCGTCGAAGGTCAATGGTAGATATACAGGGATGCCTCGATGTTAAATAAAAAGAGGGAGAATGACAGGTTGATTACTGTGGAGCACAGAGTTCTCAAGGGGAGCCTACATGCCATATGCGACATCCATTGGCTCTATCAGAAACACAAATATGACCGGATGGATTGGAGCCCTGGGACCTATAGCGAGGAGATAGTGAGAGAATTTTATGCCTCCTACGCTGCCACACTCCGTGGTTCTATCCATAAGAGGTCCAAGCCCACAACCCAGGACCCTCTCACTTCTACTCTAGTCCGACGCTTTTCATTGGACATATCGCAGATCACTATCACCTGATTCCTCTATGGTTCGGGAACCAAATAAGCACTCAACACCGCTGAATTTGACTATCCGTGGGGCGTTATGAGGAGTGGAGCGTTCCAACAGAATGCAGAGCAGAAGGAGGTCGTATTACTTTGGCTGGCCAGGTACATAGTTGTGGATGGAGAGAGTGCGGAGTGGATCAGCACACCGCGCTTGGGTATTTGGAAGGCCACCCTCAGTTTGGTGGCCAAGTTCTTCTAGATTTTGGTCCGGAACAGGGTATCACCCACTAAGGCCGATAATGCACTTACTTGGGATAGAGCAGTGATGGTTGCGGCCTTAGTAGCTGGGTGCGATATTGACTTTTCCCGCATGCTGTTGGCAGAGATCCATGAGAGGGCATTCAGGACCACCACCACTTTACCCTTCCCGTGTATGATCTTCCAGTTGTGCAGGGATTCTGGGGTGACCATCTGGCATTATGACACTTAGGTACAGGCTATCGGGACCCTTGATATAGGCCTTATTCGGGATGAGGCCAACGTAGCTACCCCACGATGTGGTCCACAGATTGCGGTGCCTCCATTAGGAGCAGATTTAGTGGCTGATGTAGAGCAGATGCAGGGTGAGGACCCTGCCCCTCCAGCCTACACTGATGATGCCTCATCCTCCCCATCTCTGGCCGCCAGTCGGGCCCCTAGCTCATCCAGAGCCACCCCATCTTTAGGAGATGCTATTGTGCCCATGGTTTGAGTTCATAAATTTGAAGCTCAGATGGCCACGCTGCTCCAACATGTGAGGCCATGGATGCAACAGTTTATTGCAAAGTCTGAGGTTAGGATGTAGACCATGATGGACCGGAAGGTCCAGCCTGTTCATAAGCGCTTAGACACCTTCGAGTTGAGGGTCCTCGCATGACCAGCCCCGCCATAGATCTCTCCTCTTGCCGGACCAAGTAAGACAGTCTCCGGTCCGACCTTGATGCCATTCATGCCCCACCCACAGATGAGCCAGAGTCTGCACCTATTGCATTAGTTGATGATACAATGCTTGATGCTTTATTCAGAGATGACGTAGCACAGCCCAAGCCCACCCGTGCTCGTGGTAAGAGGCACCGCTCTAGTCACTTTTCTGACAATACTCAGGATGCTCGAGCAAAAAATCGGGAGCACCAGCAGAATGAGCAGGCTTGGAGAGCCTCCATTGTGGATGAAGAATTGCACCAGCAGAGGGTTCGTGAGAGTGCTATTGGAGCCTCGAGTTCTAGGCCCACCACTGAGGCTATGACTGCTATGGGAGATGATGTTAGCACCACTGATGGTGCAGTTAGTGTTACTGATAGCACTACTGATGGTGATGTGATAGATGATGTGGGCATTACTGAGGGTAACCCAAGTATTGTTCCAGCGGGCTCCGAGAAACCGGACCCACCCGCTTGTTGAGTTCTTTGGCTTTATGTGCCACATGTTTGCTTCACCCGATCCTTTATTCTTTACTTTTTGTGCATTGGGGACAATTGCACTATATTTTGTTTGGGGTGAGGTAAATGGATTATGAGTGATAGGGTGAAGTCTGTGTAACCCAACTCATTATCCTCTCTTTGGGGTTTTCTTGCCTGTGTTCTTTTTCCCCAAGAGACTATTTTTTAATTTCTGTTGAACCGGCATGTGTTGGGAGTGTATGCGTGGAAGCATGAGAAAGAATGAAGCATGATGGCATAATTATGAATGAAAAATGATACCCGTCCAAAATTTGTGATATGTGCTCAAATTTGTAGGCTAGAATGATTTGAATGTGTTGACTCTCAGTATGACATGATAAAGAACCAACTTGATCTCATGACTTAAGCTAAAACTTGAACTGGTAATATGATAATCTGATAATGAAACTATGTGCCAAGAGTGTGTGAGAATGGTTGATTGTTCAGACAGTTTTGTGCCAATCTAGAACTTTCCCCATTAGTCCTGCTAGGATAATCTAGGCTAGAAGTTAGGAAGTGATCATAGGCCATTGTTCAAATTAGTCCACTTAAGCCTAAAATTATCTAACCAAATGGTAGTATTATTCCCTTTGATCCAAATATTTGAGCCTAAAATGGACCAATTCTTTTGATTCACCTAACTCACCTTCCCTTAAGAATATTGATTTGGCCTCGGTCCCTCCTTGGACATGTGCACCTTGACTTAGGCCAAAAGACTAAGTCCAGGGTGGCTAAGCCCAAAAGTTACCTTGATATTGGCCCTGGTCCGACATCGAACATTGTGCACCTCAACCAACACAAAATGCATAAGTTGAGGGTGGCTACGAAAAAGGAAACCAAATGAAAAAAAGGGTATGAAAAGAGTTTAGTGTTGAAAAGAGAAAAAGTATGAAACAGGATGTGACTTTGTGCAAAAGAAGCAAAATAAAAGTGTTGAAAGAAATAAAAGAAAAAGAAAGTGAAAGAAAAAGAAGAAAGTGCGAAATAAGAGTCAAAAAGTCAAAAGTCTCATCCTTGGTTGAAAAAAGTTCAGGGAAAGAAATTGAGATGAAAAGTTGCCAAAAATAGGTAAAGGAAAAGGTAAATCGCCAACGTAATGTCAAGGAGGGAAGAAAGTCACTAAAAAGAACCTAAATGTACCACACCTGACCCTGAGCCTACGTTACAAACTAAGAAAAGTCCTATAGTGATCTTAACAACTAGTTTGGAGAGTCTAAGCAGTGAAAATAAGGGAAAGCCTATGGTATTGAGCACTAACTGTACTTGAAATTACTTATGAGTGTGAGTGTTGAGTGAATCCTTGTATTCAAAATCATATTCATTGTGTGAAAAAGGGATTTCGTTGGAAGTAAGGGCACTAGTTACATTGTCGGAAAGTTGGTACCTTGGTGATAGCAAAACAATGTCTGTTATGTGTTGTTTGGTCGATCTTTGTCATATTTTGATCCGCATGAGTTAGCTTGTTGAGTCTAAGAGAAAAGATTTGCACTCAAAAAGAGAGTCGGGATAGACAGCCATGTGATTGCTTGTGCTTGAATGTCTGCTTCTACATAAGTGTCATTTAGAGTCTTAGTGCGTCGCTTGAGGACAAATAATGAATTTAAGTTGAGGGTGTTGATATAGCATAACTTTACGATATTTTTAATACATTTCACTTAAGACTTATGTATGACTACGGTCATTTTGTATTGGTATTAATGTGTTTTCACCATGTTTGCAGGAAATAAGTTCGGACGTGGAAATTGAAAGATACAACGGAAGAATGTGAAGAAAAGGGCATCTACGGACGTGACCTATGGACCATAGGTGCAGTCACGCCCCGTAGATGGTAGACGTAGATTGGCAGGCAAGGCTTGAAGGAAAATTAGAGAATTCTTGACCAAGTTTGGAACCACGGTTACAAACGACGGACCGTAGATCGACCTACGAGCCGTCCTGCAGTTCCGTTAAATGATTCAAAGAGGGGGTTCCAGTACCTGATTTCAACAAGTCTAAGTATGGAGCTACAGAGGAGGATCCACGGATCGTGGATCGAACCACGGTCCGTACTGTTGATCCGTTGATTATGTGAGAGTTGAAGATTTTTGAAGTTAGAAAATTTGCCTAAGTCCTAAACCACGGAAGGGACCTACGGACCGTAGGTCAATCCACGATCCGTAGGTCAGTATCGTAGATCGAAATCGTGTCCTAAAACTTTATTTCCTTATTTTGTTTCCTTTTTAGTTGGGACTTGTTTTCCTATATATAGGGCTAGTAAACCTCATTTTTGGGGGTTAGACATTATTACTTTTATTCTAGTTTTTGGCTATGGAGATTAACTTGCAATTTTAGCAATTCTTGATTTCCTAAGTTTGTTTTGAAGATTTTGACTTTGAAATTCAAGTTGAGATTCTGGGTTTATTCTTCTCATTACGTAAGTTCATGACTTCTTCATCTAAGAATATGAATTGTGTTCATGTTACTATGGGTAACTAAATCCACAACTAGGGTTGTGGGAACCATGAGTGATTAACAACTTAAGAATAGTAACTAAGTAATTTTTGAATAGTGTTATTGCATGCATTAATAATTCTTTTGTTTAGAAGTCTTTTTAACGAGTGCATGTGTTAGAACTCGCCTTGTTGCTACTTGTCGGACCAAGGAGGCAGTTAATAAGAAAATAATTATCAACATAGATTTAGTGTGATACTATCTAATAGTCTAATGTTAATTGGTGCGAGGGTGAAAACTAAGTCATTTGTTGATGTGATGTCTAATATGAGGTAAAGGTAAGGGTTAGTAAATTATATACACGTATCCGGACCAAGGTGCGGGGTGAAATTCTCTAGTTGCCGGACCAAGGAATTAGAGATACCTAACTTATCACTTTGCATGTGATACTAGGATTACTGCGTTATGAGCTTATGGGGAACACGTACACCCTAGTTTTTCTCTCATCTTGATAAAACCTAAAGTTTGGTTCTTGTTCATTGATTGTTCACATAATTTCTAGAATTTATTTCATAAATCCCCCACCTCCCCCCATTTAAATATTTGTTTTGGAAGTACGTTGTCTAAACAAATATAATCGTGGGTTAAAGTTAAGTCTAAACCATATTCCTCGTGAGATCGACCCCAACCACCAGATTGGGTTCTTTACTTGATAACAATCGCTTCTACTTCTTTAGGGAGGTGTAATTTGAGCGTATCAATTATTCATACTTACTTTTAAAGACATAGGGATTCGCCTCTTGCCTAGCTTATAAAGACTAATGGGTACTCGCCTCATGCCTTGCTTAAAAGGATAATGGGTACTCGCCTCTTGCCTTACTTTAAGATCATATAATGAGTGTGCTTGCCTCCACATCATTCATCATATAATGCGGATACTCGCCTCAACATTATTTCATAAGGATCACGGGTATTTGCCTCTATGTCCATTCATCATAATAAGAATGTGGGGACTCGCCTCTTGTTAAATTCTAAGGAGTATGGGAAATCACCTCATATCCTTTCATATGGAGGTCATGGGTAGTCGCCTCTAGCCTCATCAATACAAAGTCTTTTAATCTAGATACATTTTAGCTAAGCAATCCTTTCAACCTAGAATTATTAAGTTGATAGCCTTCAACATTCATACGTTCATCTGACATCAATTACTAACAATTACTATCATAAGCTTTACTTCCAAATCCCTAGATTTCATGATCATCAATTAAGCTTTATTCTCAAGCAATTCAAGTTATAGTTCACCAATCCTATAAGGATACATCTAAACCCACAAAGTTTCCTTTCATGGCATCAACCCAACTATATCAATTCTAGGTTAGAATCATGGAATAGGAATGGGTACTTGTAATTTCATCCTAAAAACATTATTTACTATCACTTCAATCATAAACAATTATTATCCACTCAATTGGATCAACATTTATCATAACACACAACATTGGAAGAAACCCTAACTAGAATTGGGGAATTCTTCCTCAAATTGGGGAATTCTAGGAGACTCCATGGTTGGAAGGGATCCATGGATGAAAAGTCATCATACCTTAATCACAATTCCCTCAAAATCATGAATATTGGGAGACTTGATCTTGACCTAGCTTCAATTACTTCATTCCTCTTCATACTTCTAGAGAGAGAATATTTGAGAGGAGTTTGGGGAATTCTTTTGGGATTTTGAGAGAATCACTTGAATGAGGGGTTTTGGGGGTTAAAAATACTTATACAGGTGTCCCAGACTTAGGAAAAACGACACCACTTTGATTTAATTAAAATCGGAAAAGACCCAACTTCCCCTAAAATAACTGCACAAGCCTGACCCACGAGACCACGATGCCGTCGTTCGTGGTCAGAGACTTTTTGGCCATCGGCGACTCACTGACTCACTTCCCGTAGTCCCACCTATGGTCTGTTGGTGGCACCGTAGATGGGACCTGGTGCTGCTAAATTTTTGCTCAGTTTCCCCCTTTTCGGATACGGCGTGTTGCACTAGCCCTCTCACTTAGCCCTAGTTTTGCCTACTAGATTCCGGGGTGTTACATTATCTCCCCTTTGGGATCATTCGTCCTCGAATGAGATTCTAAACATGTTTTCAAATGAAAAGATTCAAGGCAAGCAGTCCATTATGCAAGCAACTCATCTAAATGCACACAACCGAGGAGGAACTTCATCTCAAGCTAAACATTCTCAATGCATCACAAGGGAGTAGGAACTACCTCTAACAACCCAATATGCATTAATAATTTTTTCAGATTTCCTATATTCAAGGACGAACTACCATTTCAAACTTAAAACATGCTCAACACAATCTCATGGAGCTCATATGCAATTGAATCTCAAAAATCATATCTAAAACATGTTCATCAATTCATCTCATGAAGTCTATAGGAAACTCATAGTTCATGCACTACAACATGAGGAAGATCAATAACATATACTCATTATCTTTCAAAACACAAATTTTCATGAACATGCATAACGTAAGGAAATCATGGGAACATCTAAAACACACATGACTTCGAATCATAAAACAAACCAAGAGGAACCTCATTACCTCAAGCTAGAATAGGAGTAGAAGGAAAGAGATGAGGATATCAGGACATCATATCAGCCTCGGACTCCCAAGTAGAACCCTCAACTAAGTAGTTTCTCCACAATACCTTCACGGAAGCAACTTCATTGTTTCACAACCTCCTAACTTGCCGGTCAAGAATCTCCACTTGAACTTCTTCATAAAAGACACTTTCATCAACTCCCAAGCATTCTAGGGGAACTATGGATGTCGGATCTCCAACACACTTCTTAAGCATAGAGACATTGAACACCGGATGCACCATTGCCAAATCAGTTTGCAAATCAAGTTCATAAGCAACCTTACCAATACGTCTCAAGATTCGATACGGGCCTACGTATCGGGGACTAAGTTTCTCTTTCTTCCCAAATCTCATCACACCCTTCATGGGTGAGCTTCTCAAATAGACCCAATCACTAACCTCAAACTCAAGGTCTCTCTTTCTAACATCAGCATAGGACGTTTGTCGGCACTGGGTCGTTCTCAACCTCTCCCTAATGAGCCAGACATTCTCCATAGACTCATGAACTAATTCTAGTCCAATCGAAGCAACTTCACCCACTTCAAACCGCCCTATAGGAAAACTATACCTCCTACCATAACGAGCTTCAAAGGGGGCCATACCAATACTAGAATGGTAATTATTATTATAAGTGAACTCTATCAATTGCAAGTGATCATCCCAACTTACCTTGAAATCGATGACACAAGATCTCAACATATCCTCTAAAGTTTGAATTGTTCGCTCCGCTTGCCCATCAGTTTGTGGGTGAAAAGTCGTGCTAAGTTTCACATTGGTGCAAAGACCATTTTGGAATGACTTCCAAAATTGAGAAGTAAACTGAGTACCTCTATTGTAGATAATAGACAATGCCATAGAAAACCTACTAAGAGCATCTGCTACTACATTCGCTTTTCTAGGGTGATAGAGAACACTCATATAATAATCATTCAATAACTCAAGCAACCTTCTTTGGCGAAGATTAAATTTTCTTTTTATTAAACACATATTGCAAGATTTTGTGATCCGTAAACACATTAACATGAACTCTGTATAAATAGTGTCTCCACATCTTTAGACCAAATATGACCGCCACTATCTCAAGGTCATGAGTAGGATAAATCTTCTCACCAAATTTGAGTTTCCTTGAGGCATAGGCAATAACTTTCCCATTTTGCATTAGAAAACACCCTAGCCCAATTCTCGAGGAATCACAATATACCACAAAATTGTCTGTCCCTTTTGACAAAGTCAAAATTGGAGCGGAAGTAAGTCTATCTTTCAACTCTTGGAAACTCTTTTCACAAGATTCAGACCATACAAACTTACTTAGCCTTATTTTCAGTAAAAAGTCGTGAATGGAGAGGCAATAAAAGAAAACCCCTCAATAAATCATCGATAATAACTGGCCAAACCCAAGAAACTTCTAATGTCCGAAGGTGATAAAGGTCTAGGCCAACTCTTTACCGTATCCATCTTTAGGATCCACCTCTATACCTTTGCTTGAAAAAATATGACCAAGGAAAGCTATGAACCTCAACAAAAACTCACATTTTCTAAACTTTGCGAAGAGTTGTTGTTCATTTAGGATTTGCAATATGATCATCAAATGATCAATCTGCTCATCCACACTCCTTGAGTATAAAAATAATGTCAATGAACACAATTACAAACATGTCATGGTCTTATCGAAAGACTTTATTGATCAAGTCCATAAACGCCGCTGGAGAGTTAGTCAAACCAAGTGACATTACTAGAAACTCATAGTGACCATTGATTAATGTTTTAACCACACCTTATCCAATTCTACACGTAAACGATCGTTAATAATTATAAAACCCAACGAAGAGTTGGGGTCAAACCCACAAGGAGCGGTACGTGTCTAACATTAAATTAAGAATTATAGACGTGTTCTAAGCGGTTATAGGAATTTGTTTTATCAAAAACATACAAACAATTAAATCTAAAAGGGTGACAAATAAGGTCAGATTGGGGGTTTGGTTTTGGAATGAATAGCTGAAACAACAATGAAAAAAATGGAAAATAACAATATGGAGAGGAGTTCTTGGGATGTGATCGGTTATAGGCTAATTATGCTATATGGGTAATTGGAATCTAACGATGATTTGCTGAAACATTGTGGGTGGGCTGGACTTTAAGTGCAGTAGTTTTCTCTCGAACAACTATTATTGCTCAAGTGAATTCTTGAGTAAAGCTTATATGATGACTTATGATTAGTATTGCTTTAAGATTAAAGCTTATGAGATAATTATAATGTTGAATTTGTTTGAGAGTGAAGCATATAGAATGACCAATAGATATAGTGCTTCGAGAATAAAGCTTATGTTATGAATTATTGAGTATTGATGTAATTATTGTAGAAGATATAGTTCCCACATGAATTGCTTATGTTATGAATATGAAAGTCTTTCTCATATTGAAGGATTCTAGGTTGAAAGGATTGCTCACCTAAAATGAATCTAAAAAAAACTAAAATTGATGAGGCAAGAGTTGAATTCCCCTGACCTCTAGATAAGTAGGATATTATGCGATTTCCCATATTCTTTAGAAAAGAGTAAGAGGTGACTACCCTTGTTCCCGAATATTGGACATGGATGCAGGTACCTATAATCCCTTTCTAGAAAGATGTGGAGGCTAATACACGTATCTTATATTGAAAAATGAGGAGGTGAATACCCGCATCTTATAATGAAATGATGTGGAGGTGAATACCCGTGTCATATGAATATTGGGCATGGAGGCGAATACCCGCATCCCAATAAGATTGACATGGAGGCGAATACCCGTGACCATATAAGCAAGGAAAGAGGTGACTAACCATTAGCCTTTAAGTAAGGCAAAAGGTGACTACCCATGCGCCTTTATGAGAAGGCAAGGAGGTGATTTCCTCATGTCTATAAAAGATAAGCTAAAGATAAGAATAATAGAAGACGAGCTTATAGGATAGCCAAGGTGTCCTACTATGATGAGGGAGACTAGTGGAGGATTACCCATGTCTTGTTTATGTATGCTTGAGGTTACTTCAAGGATGTATTGTAAGTATGTGTTAATACGAGATTTACTTGTATTATGAATAATTATCTTGGATCGTCGCTAGAGTTTCCTTCCTTGATATGTTTGACTAGAGGTGGATGACCCAAGTCCTAGCTAAGGATAAGTTGAGGTTACTTGAGAACTGTTCCTCTTACATTATGATGATATATGTGTATTGATTATGCCTATGACTTATGTTGTTATCTCTTATGATTATGGTATATCTCTTATGATGACTAATTCCTATGTTATGTTTATATTGAGGTTTATGCTAGCCATCATATTTAGTACATCTTTGTACTAATGCATACTCTTGCCTACATTCATATCTAATGTAGGGTCCGGCGACATAGATTCTCACACTCATGGCTAGTGATGAGTCTACAAATTAGACTCATTTAGGGCTATATTTTAATAGAAATTGTGTCCTTAAATGTTTATTTTATCTCAATATTTGATGAAAACCCTTAAGTTTTAGGTATTTGAAGTTTGAAGGAAAGCATGGACACTACTCCGTAAAAAGGAACGAAAAGACTAAAAAGAACAAGAAAATGAAGGCCTGAGGATCGCCGAGTCCACTTGGCGAGTTGCCGAAGGGTCTCACTTCGCCTTTTGTTCCAGTGTGCTGAGCCCGGAAGAAAAGGATCAAGTCGACGGAAAAAAAGAGTTGTTGGTGCATCGTCGAGGAGTTCCGCGAAGCAGTATTATGTCGCCCAATAACCCAGAGCACGACGATGCGAAAGGATGGTGCAAGACGGCAATTAACTACACCAAATGGTGAATCGCCGAGTTGATCGGTGATTTCGAGTAATGTCACTGAATGATCCGCTGCAGCAAAAAAAATTGAAAACTATAAATACTCGTTGAAGAGTTATAACTTAGTATCAGATTTTCAATATAGAACAATAAATATAATTTTAGTACTTTTTATTTTTGCTCTGAGTTTGAGAGGGTTTTGGAAACTCGAAGAACAAGAGGGTTTCATCTCCAAGGGTTTGGACTTTGGTCTCTTGGATCCTTCATTCTTGGTCTGTAACAAGACTTAAATCTTCATACCCACTTGAATCCAAGCTAATTTAGGTATAAATTTATATCTCTTGATGTGTGGCTAAAAACCCCAATTCTTGGGGTGTGATTTAGCGAATATGGATTAAGATTGTTGTTCGGTCTTGCTTGCCAATAGATTAGATGTAGTTTAATGGTGATTTCATCTAATAGTTGTGGATAAATTTAACAAATTTGTAGTTGCAAATACAAGTTTATTTATGTGTTTTTGGCTTGGTCGAGAGAGAAGTCGCGAAATCAAGACTACTAGATTGATGGCCGAAGGAGTGGGTCGACATGAGGTTCAGCTCGAGAGAGTGAACCCTAGTTCCATATCCTAACACTCAGCTCGAGAGAGTGAGTGGGGTAAGGCATAGGCTAGTCTTCATGCAGCAAGTGGGTGTCCGAGAGGAACCCATTTGAAATGGGGTAAGTTGCTCGAGAGAGAATTTATTCCCACGTATAGCTTAGCCTAGTCACTATTACTCTATAAATGATCTATTGAAAGCATGTACCCAACAATTTAGATTAACCCGTATTTCGGTCACAACCCAAGAATACCCTCTCACTCATAGATTTCTTTGTTATTTCTTATAGTTTTCCTATACTTGTGACAAAACCCCCAAATCGATATTTGACACTTTTGTGTCCCCCTTTAATTTAAAATGTTTTTAATCGTTAATGTCTTTAGCTTCGACTAGTTAGAACTTAATTTTATTTTTCTATTAATTCTAGAAACCACTCCCTTGGGACTCGACCCAAACCCTTGGTTGGGTTATTATACTATTGCACGATCATTGACACTTGCATTGGAAGTTTTGTCGTTGATTATGCAAAACATCAAAATGGAGCCGCTGTCGGGGAGTGGTGTTACTTGACAATTCTTAGAATTAGTAGATTTTTTGTTCTTACTAGTTGTAGTCTGCTAACCTTATTTTTAGTTTTGTTTTTCTTGAAATGTATTGGTGTAGGCACATTCCCTGAGCATGGCTGAGGGAAATAGGGACAATTCGGCTGAGATGAAGCAAGAAGTCGCGAAGGACTTCACATTACCCACACTGGTAACTCAGCTGCACGAGTTGGCCACCAAAATAACAGAGTTGGAAAAACAGTGCAAGAGTCAAGGGAGGTACGTACCTCCTCACGAGAGGAAGTAGTCTAGATGCATGGAGAACAACCGTGTCGAGAACACACTCCAAATAATTCTCCAAAAGATCACCGAACAAGATCAAATGTTGAAAGAAATGAAGGAGAGTATTAAAGTGTTGAACCAAATGGTTGGCTCTCATTCTAGATCTATCCAGCTAATCAGGACACTCCTGAATTATGCGGTGCCTTCTTTTCACTCAAACGAACTATTGGGGTTACTTAGTAACACTAGGGCCAAACCAACCAATGGGGAGTGAGTAAGGACTCGCGTCGAGCCACAACGTTAAATAAGGCGCTTCTTGGGAGGCAACCCAAGGTTTTAAATGCTTTAATTTACTTTTATGAATAATGATGTGTTAGTGATGCAGGTTTGAATGATGAAAGTGGTGAAAAATAGAGATTGGCGAGAAAATGGTCAATTGGTGGACCGCCGAACAGGTCGGCGTGTCCGACTTGACCCGCCGTTTGGCTCAACTCAAGCTTAAAATTAGAGCCTGTAAAACTCAGCAACCTTTAGAAGCAGTTCGGCGCGTCGTCGACTAGGTCAATGATCTCGACTTAGACCGCCATCTTGATCCCAAGAAGTTTACAAATTTTTAACAATCGGCGAAAAAAATGGATCACTCGGTGCATCACCGAGTGAATCGATGAATCCAACTAACATCGCCGAACGAGCGCGAACTGGACAGTTTATAATGTCCAAAAGATTCAATGCTTCAACTACTACACTTTCCCTCGCTCTCAAATCTCCTAAACTCACACTAAGGTAGTATCTTCTTAAATTTAGCATTTTAGTTTGGGACTTGTGCTCTGAATTGGAATACTTTGCCGCCTAGCTTTTCAAATCGAATTTAATCAACATTGAAGGTTGGTTTCCTTTTCCCATATTTACATTTGAAAGTTATGTACTCATCTGCAATAATTATCTCTTAGTGATGTGTGTTGGGCCTCTCTGATAGGACTAGAGTGATTACATGCCTATTTTAATTCGAAAATCTTGCATGTGTTGTCTGATTGTAAAATGCTCATAATCTTTGTGCTTTTTAATTAGTTGGGTCGTGATTGCATGTTGTTTTGATTGATTGGGTGAAGTCTGAGTAGCCCGTGTTTGTGCTAAATGACGAAAGCAGCTTAATGATAGAATGGGTAACCACATTCTTAAGAGCAAATATCGTCAAATGGCCAAATGCGGCAAGTCCGGGAGAAATTTGAGTATTTCGGGGTGATGGTTATTGTGGGTCTTGTTCGAATTCAAGAAGATGGATTGAAAATGGTCACGTTGGACCATTTGGCGAGCTGGATCGAGCTCACCAAATCGTTCAGCGGTTCACCCAATGTCTCCATCTCGCCCTTAATATCAAGTCAAATTGGATGAGACTTTAACTTTCGGCAAGAAGCCATGGGTCGCCGAATGCACTCGGCTACTCGCCGAAAGTACTCTTGATCGCCCTCTATATGCTACCCATGAGACCCTTATGCACTGTAACTTTCGGTGGACCCTTTGCTCGCTGAAAGAAGTCGGCAATTCATCGAAAGGACTCTCTTATCGCCGGCTTACCTTAATTGTTTACCCAACCCATCGGTGAGCCCGATTTTAATTTGCCAAATTGGTTCGGCGACCCGCCGACTTGATCGGTGAGTCTATCTGCAGAGAGAGTCATTATGCCTGACTTTAAGTTGTTTTCTTATCCTTTCTCGATCTTTTGCAGATATGGTACGCATCAATTTAACTGAGTAACCACAGAAAGAGGCTAAAGGCATTACAATCAATGAATGAGGATCAAACCCTCCAAAGAGAAAAAAAGATGACATCCAACCGAGAGATAAAGACAAAAGGAAAAAGCATATAGCTAAGAAGGGTATAAATATTGAACCTGCTTTTTTTGAGCTAGAGGATGAGCAACCTTTGATGAATCGAAGGAATGAACTCAGGGCAAGAGCTCAGCCCACATCTACCGGAACCCCTTCAGTTGCCACTCCCCCGACTACTAAATAAGTGCCAACTCCAGCACCACCTCTAGTGGCCCCTACAGTCTCCGTAGCTCCACCTCCACCCAGATTGTTGAACAGATTAAAATGCATTGGCTTACGAACCATTCTACAATAAAAGTTACTATCTGTGGAGGGTTTGGAAGGCAAGCACGCTGAGGTGCTTAACACACTCAGATATCATGAGTTGGAGCAATTCACTAGGCCACGGGGCCCTTACATTCCTTCTTGTGTCCGAGAATTCTACTTAGCCTATGGAGAGTTGGTCCCAAAGAATAAGAAGAAGGCTAGTGAGTTCCGACCGGTGAAGTCGGTTATGATTAGAGGCAAGGAGGTAGAGTGTCACAACGATCATATTAATGTTGTATTGGGTCGACCGCTACACTCGGTACTGCCCTACCAGGGTTTGCCTATTGTTCCATCCTTGGATGATTTGAAGAGTTGGTAAGATTCGATGATCTCCAGCACCAACCCGAGGTGGATAGAGGCAGGAGCTCCGATTGAGAAGAGGGATATGAACATTACCTCTTGGTACTGGTTTTGCTTCATTAGCAGCACTATCATGCCATCCCAGAACGAGTCCATTCTGCATCATCCTAAGGCGGCTTGCCTTGGTTCTATCATGGCTAGGAGGCGGATCGACTTGGGACTGTTGGTTTCACAGGAGATGGCTATGAGAGCCAAACAGACACAGACGTCTCTCCCTTTTCCTGTTCTGATCACTGAGTTATGCCTGCGTGCCAGAGTATCCCGGGATCCTACTAGCGATATAGAGGTCACCCTGTGTTCCTCCACCAATATCCGACGTATAGAGGCCGAGTTCACATGAGAAGAGGTTGACAGGAGGAGAGCATCTCCAACAGATACTTCTCCAGAGGTCGATGTTGACTCATTACCAGCAGAAGCACCTTTGCCTACTCCGGCTTCGGAGCCTCTAGGTATACCCGCCCCTTCTTATCCTTCATAGACTTGAGGTACCTCCTCTTCCTCCCAGCCTACCAGGGTCACTCATGCCATGATCCTGAAGATGGGGCGGCTGGCCTATTCAGCGGATGTGAGGGCGACGCGATTGAAGAGATCTATCCCAGGGATGATTGACAGTGCCATCTTGACTGCACTAACCCCCCTTAAGACCACTGTTGATGATCTAACTGCCAGAGTCACTACTTGCGAGAGCAGACAGGGGGAGACTGTAGAGACCCTTTCGAAAGGATACTACCACTGAAACAAGAAATCTAATTTAATACCTGTGACATTTAAAAGAGATTAACGAAGGGCATATTGATTTTAATCTAATAGAGGGATTAGGTTCATAACGAATAATTTAGTTAAGGATATACATTCTGCCCATTTAAACATTTATTTGATGTTAAAATTGACATGGCGCAGAATTTAACTTATGACGGAAAAAAAACCCTCCCAGAATAATTGAAGCAAATAACGGACGAGCTTTTCATGCATATAATATCCTCACACTTAAGGATGAGATAACAAGAATATTACCAACTTCTGAGTACCAAAATCAGCCGGTTCATGCTTCACACAAACATTCAAAACTAATAGTAAATTTTGTATATTACAAGACATGGGTTTACACACCCCAAAAGAACAAAACATATAGACATACTTATATTACAAACCATGGTGACATGATCAAATTAGTCCTCAAAATTTTATGTAAATATACAACACATAGATCATGTACAAGTCCCAAGGTTTATACAAAATATAGATGCCTATATGCAAATGTGATATTCCTTAAGGATCTCAAAATCTCCATCTCCAATGGCCAGCTTCATGCATCCTCTTAAACATTCCCTACGATTGAAACAACTATCGCTAAGCATATAGCTTAGTGGTGCAAACACTATAGGTTCGGAGCCCTCAAATTCACCTAGTTACCTTTCCCAAATCATGGGCAGCATAATTTAACATAATAAACGAATCGAGTAAACAATATATAAAGAGTATCAAGTTCGATATTTAAAGATCCAAATGTCAAGAACGCTCATAGCACCATTTTC
>JAJONZ010037594.1:0-18050 GCA_029582445.1 Solanum paucissectum
ACTTTTCATTTAGTTATTTATTTGTTTGCATTTAATTATTTATTTTGTGAGTAATTAGTCTCTAGTCTCTACTTATTTAGTTATTTATTTGTTTAAAACTTTGCATTATATTTTCGTATTATATATAATTTACTCACATTTTATATTTGAATATGAATTTCGGTAAAAACAATGTTGACAAGGGTAAAACAACCATAGTTGATTCGATCACTAATTTATGGAGCTCAAAATCCAAGAAAAATAAAAAAACCGGTAGTACTTCTCAATCTAAAACTAAAAAAACTTTTCAATTAAGAATAAATACGGATGATTATACGCATGTTGATGAAACTATTTTTAATATTGATAAAATATATTTTAATTTGGGTATTGATAGTGAAGATGATGAAACACCTAGTTGTCAAGATATTAAAGATAGTATAAAAATTAACGCTAGAAAATTGTATGACTTATATAATTCTAATATGATGAATGTAGTACGTATGAAGAACCTCAAAGTTCTAGGAGTAGATATAATAATGAAGATGATATTGATGATATGATACATAGTTATCTTGAACTTTCTCATATTGATGCATATATTAATCAAAATACAGAACCTACTACTATTGATCTTCTAGAATGGTGGAGCAATCGCGGCCAGAGATTTCCAAAACTTCAACCAGTTGCTCGAGATGTGTTAGTTATTCAAGCATCTTCAGTAGCTTCGGAAGGCGCTTTTAGTGCAGCATGATTTCAAACTGGAGAGCATAGATATTTATTAGCAGCAGATAGCTTGAAGATATCGGTACTATTTAGAGATTGGATTAATGGCGAGAGAAGGAGTTATGGTCGTCCACATTTACCGACCAAATTTGAAAATGACGTTGATGAAATAATGCAAAATTTTAGTGACGACGACATTGATGCAATGGAGGAACTAGCTAATCAACCAATTCCAGAGCATGTTACTAGAGACATGTTAAATGATTTAAGAAAAGATTTCCTTGGTAGCATGAACTATTAAATTTAAATGTCTATTAGTATGAGTATAATAATTCCAGATCTAATTCAAACAGAACCCTTCCTAGAAGGTGGCTGTGTAGATTAGATTTTTTAATACTCTACTAATATTTTGTTATTCAACTTGTACTATTTAATTAATATTAATAAAAGTATAGGCTATTCGCCTTAATTTTTTTTTATTATTGTCTTGACTCTTGAATTTAAATTTTCAAACTTTTAAAGTGTGAAATTTAAACTTTTATAGTTTTATAGTTTTAAAGTTTGAATTTAAATTTTCAAACTTTTAAAAGGTGAAATTTAAACTTTTATAGTTTTAAAGTTTGAAATTTGAATTTAAATTTTCAAACTTTTAAAGGGTGAAATTTAATTTTTTATAGTTTTAAAGTTTGAATTTAAATTTTCAAACTTTTATTGTTTTAAAGTTTGAAATTTGAATTTAAATTTTCAAACTTTTAAAGGGTGAAATTTAAACTTTATAGTTTTAAAGTTTGAATTTAAATTTTCAAACTTTTAAGTGTGAAATTTAAACTTTTATAGTTTTATAGTTTTAAAGTTTGAATTTAAATTTTCAAAATTTTAAAGTGTGAAATTTAAACTCTTATACTTTTAAAGTTTGAAAGTTTGTATTTAAAACTTTAAAACTTTAAAAGTTTAAATTTTTAACTTTAAAATTATAAAAGTTTTAATATTATTTGAGTAATGTTCTTAATTTTTAATTTTAATAATTTTTTTTAAATATAGCCGTTGGGACCTGGTTTCCGGTCCAGGACGATAATAGCATATTTTTCCGGAATTACCGGTTCCGGCCCGTGTTGAACGATTCCGGTTTCGTTGCCAGCCAACACATGCCCCAACTTTCCCTTTTTCCTTACGTGAATAAATTAATATTATTTATTTCGGAGTGGAAGACGGGAAGAGTAGGTGTTAAAGTGCTTCCCCTTAATACTATTTAGGGGAGAATAGGTGTCAAAAATGAGTCCAACTATATCTAATCCATTCAATCCCTTCATAATTTTAAGGGTTGGGCTCATGATAATTTGAATTGAGTTCAATTTCAACTCATTCAGGCTTTAACCCATTTTAAGAGAATCCTCAATTGAACGCAATTTAATCTTCAATTTCAATCCGTTTTAAAACTTTTTATTTGCATTGATGTAATGTATGTTCCTATGTTGAAGGTGTGAATTACTATCTATTTTATAGTTTTTAGGATTTATCTATCCATATGTAACTTCTTTTTTTAAAATTTTCTTAAGTTGAAATTCAAAATGTGGTTATAAAACTTAAATAATAATATAGTAAAATTATTGAGATTAAGCATGCCAAATTGGGCGGGTCAAGACCCAACTCGTTTTTAAGCCCAACCCATTTGAGCCTAAAGTAAACTTGGGCAGGTCAAGACCCAACCCAATTTCTATTTCAACCCATTCTAATATCTCAAATTTCAACTCAACCAGCCCATTTGACACCTCTAGGGAAAAGGGCCTAATATACCCCTCAACTTTGTATTTAGAGCTGATATACCCCTCGTTATGAAAATGACTCACATATACCCTTACCGTTATACAAATGGCTCACATACACCTCTACTGTTACAAAATGAGCTCATTCATCTAATGGAAGTGAAAAAATAGTTTTAAATTTATTTTTTGACTTTAAGTTTTTAAAAAATTCGTGTAAGGCTATATATGATCCTTCTAGCAAACTTCAATGTATGTTTTAATTTTTTTCATACATACATTATTTTTTGTCTTTTTTATTATCATTATTTGAGTTTCTTGTTCATTTTTTTTCTTTCGTTCTTTAGTATAAAGAAATTTTTTTAAAACTAATTATTTAGCAGCTATATTGTAATTTAGTTTTTGTATTTATAAAAAATAAATAAATTGTTGTATCTATAATAAATTTTGCTAGAAAATTAGTGAAACATAAATAAATTTGACCATCAAAAAAATAAATTTAAATTAGTCGTTCAATAAAAAAAGTCGAAATAAAAATACGTATAAGGAGGATCAAATATACCATGTCATGCCCCAAGCCTACACCCTGGACGTAACTGACACTCGAGAATCATTGCTGGCCCCAAGCGAACCCTTGACCTAGCTCAACTTTCAGCGGAAGACTTACTCACAAATAGATGAACTCAAAAGTAAATATTTAACTCAAAGTCTCAAATCCATAACTCATAATATTTAAAAACATTCACTAGCGAAAAGAGGCAACTCCAGTCTTAAACATTTAACAATAAAAATGAAAAGACTCCTCAAAACACTACTGTCTATCTATGAAGCCTCTAACAACTATGATGGAAGTCGGGACAAGTCCCACGACATCCTAACAAAACTGAAAAGTAAATGGGAATCCTCTGGAAGCAAGGAGGCTCACTAAAGCAACTCTGGAACTTCAAGTGGTATCAACGGTGCGCCAGTTGATGACCCTGAACTCCTGTATCTGCATCATAAAAAGACGCAAGCCAAATGGCGTCAGTACATGAAATGTACGAGCATACAAGGGGAACTCTAAAACACAGATATAAGCTTGAACTGAATAAAAAGGAAGAACATACTCACCTTACCTCATCTCAACTCAACTCAAAGATACTCAAGGGTACTCAGAGATACTCAAACTCAGAAATACTCAACTCAGTTCAATATAAAAGCAACAATAAAAATGCATTGTAAATAAAAAAATTTAAGACAGTAGATAATAACTCAATGTATTTAAAAATACAATAATAACTCTTTCACTCTTATTTGGAAAATTCTCTAACCGACAACCATCACTATGAGCTATGTGATGATACAACGTCTCGCCTACGCCGCCAGAACTGTCCTATACCTTGCCGGAGTATAGTACATCCTCAACTAAGTGGATCCACTAAGTTATGCTTAAAAAGCAATAAGGACTCATCTAAAAAGTATGACCATTTTTATTCATGCTAGCATACCTGGTTTATGAGGACTTTGAGTTGTCTGAATTTGTCCCCATATCGGTGCTCAATACTACTTCCAATAATATAAATCATGCTCATATGTTTAAAAATATTTTCTCATTCTCAAACTTTGAGATTATTACTCAAAAGGTTCTCTTAAAAGAGATAGTGCTCAAAGCTCCTCATGAACTCATTTGAAAATCAAAGTTTTCTTTCATTTTAAATGTAAAAACATTCACTCTTGGGAATACTTAGTTCCCATATGTTCATTTTGAAAAATGAAACTCAACTCTCCTCATTCTCATACTCAAGTACTCAAGTCTTAAAACAAGTTTTAAAAGTTTGTAAAAGACTTCTCAAAATGACTCGAAAGGTTCTCTCAAACTTTGACTCTTAACTCTATCTTGAATTTGAATTATGAATTCAAGAATTATGATTCATGATATGAAACATCTCGTGATGATTAAATGTAGTTTAGATAGTTAGGATTAAGAAGGAAATGAAAGCTCGACTCAAAGGAACAAGTACGGAACGAAAATGAAGAAGAAAGTATCCTGGCGCTTTGTGGCGCAGGGGTGGCGTGCCGCGTCAGGCCTTCCTGTACTGGGGTTGGTTTCTGGCGCACTGCTGGCACACCACACCAGCCCTGCTGGTGCATCGAGGGCGTGACGCCCAGCCTGTTTCCAGAACATCCTGACGAATTTTTCTTCTCGATTTTTGGCCTTAATTCACCTAAAATCGAATGATTTCTTCCAATCTCTCTTAGATTCGAATACCCAACATAAGTAAATGAAAATCTACTCAAGAACAACCCTCAAACTCATTACATTCACCTCAAGAACTCATCACATCCGAATATTAAAGATTTACAAACGGAACTTTAAGAAACTCATCAAGAAACTCAATACATGAATTTTCATGGACAAAATTAACTCAAGAAACTCATGATTGGCATGAGGGTGAATGGACCCATCACTATGAAAGCTTACATACCTTGTTAGGATCAAATTCTTGGTGAAATTCCTCGACGATCGCAAGAAAATCTTGAACGCTTGAATTTTTTCTCCTCTTTTCTCCTCTTGAACTTTTGTCTAACTTTCCTAACGTTTTTAGACTTAACCATAAACTGATTTTAATCATCTTTGACTCCTAATTTGGGTGGGAAAATATGTGGACCTAGTGGGGTAAGTAAAAGACCTAAATACCCCTCCATAATTTGGTTGAGTTTCCTTAACTGAACAGGCTGATTCAAACGAACATATCTCCCTCATCCAAACTCGAAATTTAGCAAACTCGGTGGCATTGGAAAGTGGACTCAAAATATTTCATTTGATATCTTAAAGGCCACCTAACTCACCATGTGCCGAAAGTTATGGTCGTTTAAAGTTGACCCAAAACTCACAATTGAAGACTAACTTGCACAAATTTCAATTTAGCTATTTCCAATTTAGTTCTTTCTAAAATTAGCCCTTTCTAAGACCGAGGTGTTACATACCCCATATGGAATATATTTTTTAAATAAAATAATTGAAAAAATAAATTAAAATTATTTTTTTATCTATCATTATAGAAAAAAGGTACATGTGAGCAATTAGTATAACAATAGGGGTATATATGTGGTACTTTCATAACGAGTGGTATATCAGTTTTAAATAGAATCAAGGAATTTCGTGTATTTGGTATGAAGTTTTTATCATTCTTTTAGGTTTGATTGACTTAAATGATTTCAAAAAAATATTTTTTGAAATTAATTTTTTTTTTTCAAATTTTTTAAAAATGATTTAAAACAAGGAAAACATTTTTCAAAACTCTTTCTCAATTCATACCTTAACTTTTCGGTTTTCATCCTAGCTTAAATTTCGAATACCGATTCTCGACACTGAATTGTATTGTGCAAATCATGTGCATTTTTTAAAATTGACTAAAGACGTGCAAATTATGTGAATTTTTAAAAATACGATTTAAACAATATTGTTTTACATGTCAGTTAATTAAGAAAATAATAAGCAAATGAGAACGTTCAAAACAAAACATTCTAAATATGAATTTTGAATTATCATGATTTTTTAAAATTTTGTATATATTTCAAAACTTTCACACTTAATAATATAATGCTACTTTGACATATAAGCAAACTAGATAGGTATGGCCCGTGCTAGCACAAGCCCAACATTTACAATTTGCAGTGCTTAGTTTTGCAGCACTCTGGAACAACATTCCGATATAAAATATATTACAACTGAGAGGTGGAAATCATTTCTGTTGGAATGTATGCGTCCACTAGAGATCACAGGACTAGGTCCCTCGACAAAACAACAGTGCAGAAGTAAAAGTACGGAAAATAAATAGCACAGTGTAAAACAGGCACAAGAGTTTTACGTGGAAACCTCCTTGCTCAAGGGAGTAAAACAACGACGTGTCACACATGATTTTCAAACTGTGTTCTCTAATCTTCTCAAGCAAAAGTGAAACATACTTTACAACCACAACCATGAGATTAACACCCTAATCCCACACTAAGTAATACTCCTATTACTTAACCGAGCCAAAGCAATAATCCTATTGCCCACTAAACCAACTAACTCTAGTTGATCTAGACTTTAAGAACCCCCAAGGCTAGCTCTAGCCACCCACTCCGATCTCCAAGACAGGAGCTAAACAAGTAGCAACTCTACTGCACCACACAACAACTACCTCTAGTTGACACTCCTAGGTAACTCTACCCAAGAGAACACCAAAACAACGATGTAAAAAGGCTTGAACAAAATTTGGAAGATTCGACTAACTAACTCTAGTTAATACGACTCAAACTAAATATTTAGACAAGTAAATGATCTACTATCCTTTACAACTTAGGAGTAGATTTACAATGTAAACACATAAGACACAAAGCTTAAAATACAACAAGACTCTTCTTCACTCTATCAGGTCCCTTTGTTGAGTTGAGCAGTGTTCTTCCTTGAAGTTGGCTTTCTCTTTTTAAGCTTAAGAATTTTTGTTTGCCAAATCTTGAGTTTGTGTTTTTGAGAAAAAAATATATAAAATCACTTCCTTCTTTGAATGAATGAATTTAATATGGTGTCTGTCATGTTGAAAATATCAACCATAAAGAATTATTACCCGTTGGACAAGCACCCTCGTCTATTCTGATTGGTTCAGTACGCTGGCGCCTCACCAACCACTGACAGGACAACTTTACAGTTGTACCCATTATGCATATGATGGAGAGAACTCTGTAATGGGCCAGGTCCCTGCATTTGTGAGCCACTAAAATAGACAATCTCGTTCGCTCTTCCTATTGGTGCAGTACACTGCACTTTTCACCTACCACCTGACGTGACAGCTTCACAGTTGTAACCCATTTGAATCTGGACGAGAGCACTCTACCAGGGACCAGGTCCCTTCATTTGTGAGGATCATCAAAACACCTAGAATATAACAGTTTCCCCCTTTTTGATGATGACACACAAATATTGCTCACACTGAGTTTATTCATTCATTTCCCCTGCCAGCAGTCTCAATAACAAGAATCTGGTTCATTGTTAGATCCCTAAGTTTGTTAAACATCAAAACTTAATATCAGCTTCAAACTAACATTTTCCCCCTTTTTGATGATAACAGACTTATTCACCAATTCCCCCTATCAACAAGAACTCTTCAAGTAACTAGAGTTTATCATCCCCGAAGTTTGTCAAATTATCAAAACATCAAAATAGCATTTCCCCCCTTTTTGATGATGACACACTTGTTCAACTTCTTCCCCCTATCGGCATGACCATGTCCTATTCAAGTAGCTATCATTGATTCCCCCCATGGGCATGACCATGTCCTCTTCAAGTAGCTAGTATTGATCCCCGTATCAGCATGACTATGTCCTCTTCAAGTAGCTAACATCATTGATCTCATACCTTAACAATTACATCATTAATCTAATACCTTAACAATTTCCCCCATTTTGACATCATAAAAAAGGTTAAAGCAGTAAACCAAGTTGATAGAAATGCAGTTCAAGCAAATTCATGGCCACTTGGGCAACACTGAGCATGAGTAAAAAATGCATAAAGTAATGAGACAAGTCAGTAGAAACAAGACGTTTTTCATCCATAAATAAAAGATTTGCCATCAAAGCATTGCAAATATGATTACGAATGAAAACCAGAACAATGCCCACTCAGTTTTGATAGAAGATGAGGAATGAGGATTGACATAGAAAGTTAGGAAGAGAAGGGATGACTTAGAGGCAAGGCATTGAAAGAATAGAATTAGTAGAGCATATCCCTTGGCATGGTATTTCAAAGGCCTCTTTTGAATCTTACATTTGTTGCTGCCCAGCCTTAATGTTGAACCTTTAGGGATTCCAGTTTTGTTTTTTTTACCTGGTCCCTCTGAATGTGCTATTTCGGACGCTGAGCCTTAAGGCAAATAATTTCGGTATCTCTGTTAGCAATATCAACTATCATAGCTTCCAACGCAAGCCTGAGTTTCTCATGACAAAAAGATTAGTAGAATCAAACCTACTTAAGGCCTCCGAGATGAATAGATCAATAACTGAGGAACTATATCATTTTTTTTTAATTTTAAGGTCAGACACCCTCATATTCAGAAAACTTTGAGTTCTCAGAATATCAACCTCTTCCTTTTTGAACATCATCTTTTCCACCTTCTTCTTTTTACTTGTTGGACCTGGTCCCTCTTCACACTTAAAAACATCTTCATCAGAAAAATTTTCAGTAAGAGCAAAGGGTTTAACCACTTGAAATGTTTTTGAGAGAGGAGAAAAGAGGGTTTTTAATTTTTTTTGATTTTGGAAGAGGATTTGAAAAGAAATATAGAGTATAAAGGAAGTGCAAGGGTGTATTATGTGGAAGAAAGTGTCATTTTGGTATTCAAAATATGGGACAACGATTAGATACCAGAATGACAAACATGTGGCAATGGCAATGATTCTCATGCATAATTCAATAACTGCAATGTTAAGAGTCCTAACCTTCGAGAACAGACCGGGTCCCTCTCTTTAGTTTGAATGTGATTTGCCTAGATCTGTCATGAACTCCCTTTTCCTTCAACCCTTTTTCCATGTGTGTATACCTACAAAAAGTATGAGATTGAATTTGCTAAAACATACATAACTGAAAAGCAAGGATACATGCTTCATTTGCATAGTCATGAGAGAATTGATTGCTTCAGGCAGGATCCATTAAAGAAGATTTTAGCATTCCCAACATCAGTTTGATTAGCCAGGTCTTCTAAGAGCTTCAAGATGTTGCTTGATCCATAAGAGTTGAGCACTTCAAGCTGCACTTGCTATATTCTTTGCCTCAATTGTTGAAAGAGCAATTGAATCTTGCCTTTTAGTTCCCCATGAGTGAGAGATCAACCTAGAACATAAGCCAATCCTGATGTACTCTTTCTATCAACTTGATACCTAACATAATCAACATCACATGTTCCTCCAAATCAAAAAGTCTCCTGATGGACAGAGTAGAACAAGGTCCATGTTTTCTTCAAGTGTCTTCGGATTCTCTTAGCAGCCCTTAAATGTGATTCCTTTGTATAAGAATGGAAACTCTGAACCAGGTTCATCAGCATCCAACTTCAAGTCAGTGCCCATGTGAATATGAATTGTCTAGGCATCCATAATATGAAACCTTTTCATCAACTTCTCTGAGCGGGTACCAAGTCCCTGTCTTTGCAAAACTTCATAATGACATATCCCTTTTTAACACTGTCTTGACTTCAAGTATTTTAAGTCATTTGAGCAGCTCATTGATGAACTTTTCTTGACACACAAGGGTACCTTTGGAAGTTTGCTTAATTTACAGCTCCAAGAAGAATTTAATTCTTCCATTATGCTCACTTCAAAACTCACTCTTTTGAAGTCATTGTTGAAGAGGAATTTGGACAACCTATTAGTTTGTTGGGGAACCGAGTGTCATACTTTGCTTCTTTCAAACTGAGCTTGATCAGCTTCTTCATTCTCACCTTTAGAATTCACATTATCAGTTTGAACCACATCATCTTTGTTCAGCACTGTCTACAGGACCGGGTCCCTCATCAGGTTCATCATCTGCATCAGCTTTCTTGAGATTGTTGGATTCATGAAGAGGATGTTCTTCAACAAGCTCACTATTTAGCTCATTTCTCTGAATCTGAAGTATCTCTTCCATCTCAGAAACTTATTTGTTTTGCAGTTTCTCAATTCTTCCTGACTCATCAAAATTCACATGAACACTTTCTTCAATGAACTATTCTTGTTTTTATGCACATGATAAGCCTAGTTAGAGGAATAATATCTCACAACCATTCTTTCATCACCATTGAGATCAAACTTCTCAATATCATCATTTTGGTCATTAAACATGTAGTATTCAGCACTTCAGTAGAAAGTTCTTTGGAAGATTAAATGCCTACTTATTCCACCTGAAGGATGGTATGATCTGCTTCTCTTTAACACCAGCACCACAACTATGTCATCTGCAAATTTCATTTTGTGCAGACTGGGGACCAGGTTCTTTGACACAAGTCTGTGCAGCAGAGAAGCATTCACATGAGCATGCCTCTTGTGTAATATCTCAGCATTCTCACCTTGAGGACTAAGGCAAGTGAGACTATCACTACGAGCATTGATCAGATCAGCAATATACATGTTCTTGCATCTCTTTTCTGTCAAGATCATCATCTGAGAGAGCAAGTTTTTGACCACACATTTTTCTGATTAGAACATAACTTCATTTCATTCATCACAAATCTGTGAAACACTTGAAAGATTGTACTTCAACCATTGACATAGTACACATCCTCAATAGTGTGTTCCATAGATTTCCCAGACATGAGTACACCAAAAACATATCCTTTCTTGTCATCACCAAATGAGACACCTCTACCTTGAAGTGCCTTGAAAGAGAAGAAGTTTTCAGTTTCCCACTCACGTGCTTTTAGCATGCGCTATTCATGAACCAACACTGATTGTTGCTACTTCCTCTCACATGAATACCATACCACTTGTTAGCCTTGGGAACCCACTTTAGTTGGAGTCCCCAGTAAGTAGATAAATGAGTGATAAGAGAATTCTTTGTCCAGTGAGGCAGATTGATTTTTTTCAACTTAGGACCAGAAACAAGATCAAGTCCCTTCTTCTGTCTGTTCCTCTGTTTGGGATAGTTTGAAGAACTTTCTTGAGTTCTCTTCCAAGATGGACAATTCTTTTTCAGATGACCATTTCGCCCGCAATGCACACATAGCAAATTGTCAGCGATAACAACACTTTTGATGTGAGGATTGTATGGGGAATCTATCTTCTCACAATCCAGCCCTTTTCTACTGTTGTTACCCTGACTGGTTACATTTGTAAGATTTTAAGAGGAAGTAGTTCATTTGAGGGATTTGTTGAGTTCCTCTTTTACACGGACCAGGTCCCTTTCCAACACTAGATTTCTTTCTAAAGCCAAGTTCATCTTCATTTCAGCAGTGTGCAACTTATTTTCAAGCTGCAGGCCTCGTTCTTTCCTTTAGAAGTTGTAGTAGTCACCCTTTTTATCTTTTCCATTAGTTCTAGATTTTCAGCTTCTAGAACAACCATTTGTTTTTCAATATCAGATATTTGGGTAACTAGAGCAATTTTTCAATCTTGAAAGATATCTAGGCTATTGTTCAAGATATCTTTCTCCGTGATTAGCTCACTGATCGAATCAATTAGCACAACAACTAGATTTCTCAAATTTTTAATGGAAAATTTATTCACATTTTGCTTAAAGTCAGATAGGGTTACCTCTTCATTATTATCTTCAACATCTAACTTTGCCATGAAAGCAATCATAAAGTCGAGCACAACTTCGTTATCTTTTACTGCAAGCATGGAGACATCTTCGGGATGTTCAGACTCTTCTGAGTCACTTGAGGTGTCTTTCCAGACTGCAAGGGCTTTCTTCACAAAATAGTGCGCAACTGCTTATCTTTCGCTCTTATCAGGAACCGGGTCCCTTATCTTGTCCTTTTCTCCTCCAACCTTGACATAGTCTTTGTATTCAAGTTCATGCATGAGACAATCTCAGATGAAGTGCCCTGGTTTTCCACACTTGTGGCATATGTCACTTGCATTACCAGCCCTGCTGGAGTTCCCACTCTTCTTAAAACTTCCATGTTTTCTCACTATTTTTTGAAATCTTCTAGTGAGAATTGCCATGTCTTCATCATTTTCAGAAGTATCATCAGAAGTCACTTTGAGAGCTAGTGACCTGTCCCTCTTTATTTCCTTCTTTGTCATTTCTTGATTTCTGCTCATCTCATGGGTTTGAAGATTTCTAATCAAGACATCCATTATCAGCACTTTCAGGTTTAGTGGAGCAGCCATTCTTCCGCAGGATTCCCATCTAGGTGTTAACCAATTAGAGATCCCATGCTCTGATATCAATTGTTGGAATGTATGCGTCCACTAGAGATCACAGGACCAGGTCCCTTGACATAATAACAGTGCAAAAGTAAAAGTGCGGAAAATAAATAGCACAGTGTAAAAAAGGCACAAGAGTTTTACGTGGAAACCTCCTTGCTCAAAGGAGTAAAACCACGACCTGTCACATAGGATTTTCAAACAGTTTTCTCTAATCTTCTCAAGCAAAAGCGAAATACAATTTACAATCACAATCGTGAGATTAACACCCTAATCCCACACTAAGTAATACTCATATTACTTAACCGAGCCAAAGTAATAATCCTATTGCCCACTAAACCAACTAACTCTAGTTGATCTAGACTTTAAGAACCCCCAAGGCTAATTCTAGCCACCAACTCCGATCTTCAAGACAGGAGCTAAATGAGCAGCAACTCTGCTGCACCACAGATCAACTACCTCTAGTTGACACTCCTAGGTAACTCTACCCAAGAGAACACCAAAACAATGGTGTAAAAAGGTTTGAACAAAACTTAGAAAATTAGACTAACTAACTCTAGTTAATACGACTCAAACTAAATATTTAGACAAACAAATGATCTACTATCCTTTATAACTTAGGAGTAGATTTACAATGTAAGCACATAAGACACAGAGCTCAAAATACAACAAGAATCTTCTTCATTCTATTAGGTCCCTTTGTTGTGTTGAGCAGTGTTCTTCTTTGAAGATGGCTTTCTCTTTGTAAGCTTAAGAATTTTTGTTTGCCAAATCTTGAGTTTGTGTTTCTGAGAACAGACTATATAAAATCAACACAAACTCGTTGAGACTACCTTATTGGCTAAAGGCCTGCTGTTTAGAAAAGTTGTGCACCTACCACATCAGAGGTGGCAACTTTTCTGACAGTTGTCTTGTCACCTTTCATGTAAGCAATCTTACAAGGACCAGGTCCCTTGCAATGTTCTTTGTGAGTTCTTGAAAGGCTTGCTAGCTCACTTCCTCCTTTAAATGAATGAATTTAATATGGTGTTTGTCATGTTGAAAATATCAACCATAAAGAGTTATTACCCGTTGGACAAGCACCCTCGTCCATTCTGATTGGTTCAGTACGTTGGCGCCTCACCAACCATTGACAGGACAGCTTTACTGCTGTACCCCATTATGCATCTGATGGAGAGAACTCTGCCAGGGACCAGGTCCCTGCATTTGTGAGCCACTGAAACAGACAATCTCGTCCGCTCTTCCTAATTGTGCAGTACACTGCACTTTTCACCTACCACCTGACGTGACAGCTTTACAGTTGTACCCCATTTGAATCTGGACGAGAGCACTCTGCTAGGGACCAGGTCCTTGCATTTGTGAGGATCATCAAAACACCTAGAATATAACAATTTCAGTTTACTTGTGACAACTACACGACAAATGGAGTCTACAATAACAATATTAGATATATTTAAGCATTAAGGAACTGTTAATAACTCCAACGACTACCTCAACACATTACTAACAAATAAAGGACAATGATATATAAATATATATATATATATATTTTCTAATCCTAAATTTCTAGACCAAACATGATATTTTCACAATTCAATGACAGTATTCTCAGTGGAGTTCCTTTTATCTTCTTCTTCTTCGACGACTTCCAACCAACTGAAATGTGATAATCACTCAGAATGTCTTTATTTAATCTCCGCCTATGATGATTCCACAAAAATATTACTACACTTTAATCAATCAAGCAAAAAATCTCATGTTGCCAAGTATAACAAATTTAGTCATAGATCAAGAGCTACAATACCTGCATTTTTTAGAATCTAGCATCTCTATATGTGATGTTACCTCTTCCATTTATTTTCATCTCACAGTTAAATACTTTCAACTGAGCATGTATAATTAGCAATTTTAAGAGATGCACAGAAGTATCTACCCTTACCAATATGAATCCATATAAGAGACGGTTATCTTCCTTTACGAAATAGAAGAGTTCCTAAAAATATGCAAGCTCTTCTATTTCTAATAATGCTACTATGTCAAAACAATAAAAGAAGAATGATCATGTTAGTTGTACAACAACAACTCATATCCTACAAGGACATGGACATTCGACTTTTCAAGAATGAAAATCTCATACAATTCTAAGATCTTCCGAAAATTCTATTATGTGTATTACTTACCTTATTATATCGTTTCATCTACTAATACAAATTTGTCCAAAAGCTCATTGTTCCTAGAAGTCTAATTATTTCTTGTTTACAGTTAACTCTTCTAAGTTTGAAGAAACTGCCTTGTGTTGGCTTTTAGAAAAAGTAAAATAACTCAATTTTACTAACTATAATCTATCTCAAAGCAGGAATACTGATCTGTTAGTAAGAAACACAACTCTAGAGACAAAATCCAATCAAAATTTAGTTTCTGTTAATATCAGTCTCTGACTCTTAAGCTCAGTCTCTTGATTTGTTTCAAACCGAAAATACAAAAAAGACGTGTTGTTTAGCAGAAATATGATGTAGCGAGCAGGGAGTTGATTTTTTCCTTTGGTTAGACCTTTTTCTAGATCTAAGGATACATTCAATCTAGTTCAAATTGCAGTACTTAGGAATAATGAAAATATTTTTCAAACCCATAGCAAACTAGAGAAGCACCCAGAACAAAGCACATCCAGAGAAAAAAACAACGGGTCGTAGGACAAACTCAACAGAAGATGAGGAAAATAATACATAGAAAATTATTGGGTTTATTCACAAGGGATTGACTGTGAAGTGTGAATGATATAGAGATTGGAGAGAAGATGAAAGAGCTATAACTGAGAAATACGAAAAATACCTATAAAAGTTAGCAATATATAAATATTTCGCCATTGGGACCATCAAACCCTATGATCCCCCTTATAAGATGCATATTAGCTTTACATGAAAATCATGTTTCAACCCTTTACTCAATCTTCAAGGCCTATAAGGAAAAAGATAAATAGTGTTACCTTCTTTACTCAATAAGATGCTTTAGCTCTAAGATTCAACAAATCTGTTCTTGTGCTGCCTAGATCCTTATTCGTCACCATGTAGAGAGTAACCTTCATTAAAACATAATAGCATAATCCTTTTTTCTTATCCATAATAAAAAGAATGCCCAGCCCACTACTCTAATGAATTAATCTTTTCTTGGGACCATATTTCAAGTTCTCTTTACTCAACCTGGATGACCTATAATAAAAGAGATAAATAGTGTTACCTTCTTTACTATACAAGATGCTCTGCCTCTTCATCATCAAATCCATTCTTTTGCAGCCCTTTTAGTTTCAGAAGTTCCTCACTCATATGTTGTACGGTTCAAAATTAATTACCTCTTCCCTAATCTTGGCAGAAAAACAATTTTACTCAGTAGCAACATAGTAAAAAGAATTCAGGAATTAGATAGGATCATTTAATATACAAACCAAAAACTTTATTCCTTACAAATTTTCAAAAGAGACGATTTCCAACCGTCAGCATTCAGATTGTAGCACAAATCAAAGAGAAACAATCTTTTAAAAAAAAAACAAATATTACATTCAAAGTTGATAGTTGGAGATTTCGGCACTTTTCACAATTGTCTGGATGTAAGGGAGTGAAACACTTCATTGCCCTTGGAAGAAGAAGAAGGGAAACGTCCTTTCCTTTGAAGCAAAAGGGACACATGTTACAATAGATAAGTCACTGTATACAACTGTCAAGTCTCAATAACTGATAAAGTCAAATTATAGTTTGAGGATCTAACACGGTGCAACAACATTTTGGAGGATCCAAGCAACATAAGTTAGATTGTGGATATGACACAATCAAGAACATACATTTTAAAATTACCTTAATCAATTTATGGATTCATGTTCTTGGTGAACCTCATAAGACATTACTGTGAGTGTGAATATCCCTTTTGTTGGTTCCTGTTTCTAATTGCTAGATTGTAGCTACAATTTCAAGTAAATGAGGACGAATCTGACAAAAAAATGACATACATTAAGAAAAAAAATCACCATAGAATTTTCTTTTCTTTTACATAAGATTGTGAGAAATCAACATTTCAATACTAAGTTTAAGATCACAATACCATAGCATTAAGTTAGATTTTCTAATAAATATCAGAATGTACTGCATTCGGACAGTGTCCACCTAATCTGAGCATCTTATAGAATCTCTGAGATATTTCTATATAAAAGTCTATGAAAGGTTTAATCTAGGCAAAGCTTGTGTAAACCATCCTTTATTTTTTCAGTGTAATACCTTTTTTTCTAAATTTAGGACACACATAATGAAGTGTATTATAAAAGAACCTTTAGTAATACACTACTGAAGGTCATGTTGCACCTATATGCATTGGTTAGTAATAGAATTTGAGCACATTTGAGATCTCCTGATAGAGAAACAAATTTAGCAAGAACAACTGGTTTATGGCCCACGCTAAACACGTGACAACTTTAGTGCAGTGTTTTTGAAATGCAATACACTTCAGATTGATCTTGTTGGCAACCTCACTCATTTATTTATCATTTATTTTCTCCTAGTTAAATTAGAGAGAACAAACGTGCAAGATAACATAGCACATCAGTGTAATCACCTCTAAAGCTAGATATAGAGACATGAGAAGTATCTCTAAATCAGCATGACTTACATATCAAAATTCCTCCAATCAAAATAAAATAGAGAGAAAATGGTCTAAAACCCCCCTAACCTATACCCGAAATCCCAACTATACACTCCAATTTCACGGGTGTCTTATTACCCACCCGAACTTTATATTTCTCTATTTTCTACACACCTAAGTGCTGACCTCAACACATAAACCAAATAATTAGTCCAACGTGATTCCAAGCGCTGGGTCCCTCGCCTCTTCAACTCCCAATTCTTGTTTTTTTCCCCATTTCCCTCCTAAAACGTAAAAGACCAAAAAAGTCATCCATTCTCATTTTCATCTCCTTCTCCATTTGCAATGCATTTCTGGTGATCATCGAACGATTTTGCTATGTATTTTCAACTTCATTTCGTAGTTTATCAACTGATTTAGTAAAATGTTAGTTCTTTATCCCTTATTTCGAGTTTGTGCTTTATCCCCTAGGGTTTCTGTTGATTCGTGAAATTAAGAGCAACATTGTGTGAAATCTTATATGTGGCTTACGATTATAGTGTTAGGTGTTCATTTACACCATATTATATCACATTTTTCATGAAATTAGGTTTTTTCCTTTCTTGTCTAAGTCGCGTAATTTTGTATTTCTGTTCGTCTTAGTATTATGTTCATGGAGTGTTGTATTTATGTTCTTCTTAGTATTATGTTCATAGAGAAGTTGCTATTGTGTTGTATTTATGTTCGTCTTAGTATTATGTTCATAGAGAAGCTAATGCTAGTATATTGTATTTATGTTCGTCTTAGTATTATGTTCATATTGCTACAATGATACTACATTTTAAGTACTATTCTATTGTTTGGATTGCCCTCAAGTTAGAGTATGTCTATAATTACTATTTTTTTTTATTGCCTTCAGGTAAGAGATGCATGGGTTTACTTGGATTACTCTAAGGTGGTACCATGGTGGGGTGTTAGATTTAAGTAATGGGGAACCAACATATAATGGTGGAAAAGTTACAGAATTTTTGGATGTTGATGTAGATAAAATGTCATATTTTGAGTTGAAAGACTATATTAGAGAATTGGGATATAGTACAACTTGCACCTTTAGTATTAAAGCAC
>JAJONZ010037595.1:0-18918 GCA_029582445.1 Solanum paucissectum
AATGAAATGAGAAATGGTAAAGTTTGATGCATAAGGAGTTGGTAGATGTATTCCTAATTTCTTGAATTGCATGAAGTTGTTTGAGCCTCATTGATGTGGAGTTGATGTTTCCTCCGATATTTATGTATTTGTTTGACCAACTCCAAGGGGCTAGCTACTTTACAAAGATTGACCTACGTTCGGGCTATCACCAACTAAGGGTGAGGGGGGTTGACATTCCCAAGATGGCCTTTCGAACAAGATATGGTCACTATGAATTCCTAGTAATGTCTTTTGGTCTAACTAATTCCCCGGCGGCATTCATGGACCTAATGAATAGGGTGTTCCGACAATATCTTGATATGTTTGTGATAGTGTTTATTGATGATATCTTGATCTATTCAAGGAGTGAGGGTGAACACATGGACCATTTGAGGATTGTATTGCAAGTCCTTAAGGACCACCAATTTTATGCAAAGTTTAGTAAATATGAGTTTTGGTTGAGGTCGGTACCTTTTCTTGGCCATGTTGTGTCTAGCAAGGGTATTGAAGTAGATCCCAAAAAGACAGATGTGGTCAAGGGATGGCCTAGACCTTTAACTCCAACCGATATTAGAAGCTTTTTGGGTTTAGCCGGCTACTATAGGAGGTTTGTTGAGGGTTTCTCCTCTATTGCTTCTCCATTGACGGTTTTGACTCAAAAGAAAGCTAAGTTTGAGAGGTCGGAGGCATGTGAGAAAAGCTTCCAAGAGTTGAAAAATAGGCTTACCTCTGCTCCGGTGTTGACCTTATCGGAGGGTATCGAGGGCTTTGTTGTATATTGTGACGCCTCTAGAGTGGGGTTGGGTTGTGTTCTCATGCAACATGGTAAGGTGGTTGCCTATGCTTCAAGGCAACTTAAGTTTCATAAAAAGAATTATCCGACCCATGATCTTGAATTAACGACATTTGCATTGAAAATATGGAGACATTACTTATATGGGGTCCATGTAGACGTCTTCACCGATCACAAAAGTCTGTAATATGTGTTTACCCAAAAAGACTTGAATCTCCTACAAATAAGGTGGTTAGAGCTTTTAAAAAATTATGATATGAGTGTCCTTTACCACCCCGGTAAAACTAATGTTGTGGAAGATGCCCTTAGTAGACTATCCATGGGTAGTGTGACTCACATAGAGGATGGAAAAAAGGAGTTAGTCTGTGATGTGCATAGGTTGGCCCGGTTAGGTGTCTAACTAGTTGATTATCCTAATGGTGGTGTCATGGTCCATCATAGTTCCGAATCATTTTTTGTTGTAGATATTAAGTCTAAGCAATACCTTGACCCTATTTTGATAGAGTTGAAAGAATCGGTACTTGGGAAATCCGTTGAGACTTTCTCCCAAGGGGGAGATGGGGTGCTTAGGTACTAAGGTCGACTATGTGTTTTGGATGTTGATGGGTTGAGGGAGAAATTTTTAGAGGAAGCTCATAGTTCTCGATATTCTATTCATCCGGGAGCCACAAAGATGTACCGTGATCTACGGGAAGTTTATTGGTGGAATGGTATGAAGAAGGATATTGCGGGATTCATAGCCAAATGTCCAAATTGTCAACAAGTCAAGTTTGAGCACCGAAGGCCGGGAGGTTCGTTGCAAGATATACACATTCCCACTTGAAAGTGGGAAGAGGTGAATATGGACTTTGTTGTGGGTTTGCCTCGTACTAGAAGGCAACATGATTCTATTTGGGTCATTGTGAATAGGTTGACAAAATAAGCCCATTTCATTCCCGTTAAGGTTTCCCTTTTGGTGGAAGACTATGCAAATGTGTATATAAGGGAGATAGTGAGGTTACATAGGGTTCCTTTGTCCATCATTTCGGATTGGGGTACTCAATTTACTTCACATTTTTGGAAGTCATTCCAAAAAAGTGTTTGGTACTAAGGTGAAACTTAACACCGCTTTTCAACCTCAAACGGATGGTCAAGTGGAGCGCACCATTCGAAATTTAGAGGATATGTTGAGGTCATGTGTCATAGATTTTCAAGGTAATTGGGATGACCATCTACCTTTGATTGAGTTTGCCTACAACAATAGTTACCACTCAAGTATTGCCATGGCTCCGTTTGAAGCCTTATATTGTAGAAGGTGTAGATCTCCGGTGGGTTGGTTTGAAGTAGGTGATGTTGCTCTTATTGGTCCCGAGTCGGTTTATGAGTCCATTGAGAAGGTTCGACTCATTAGAGAGAGGTTGAAAATGGCTCAAAGTAGGCAAAAGTCCTATTCCTATGTGAGAAGGAGGGATCTAGAATTTGAAGTAGGTGATTGGGTCTATTTGAAAATCTCACCCATGAAAGGTGGATGAGGTTTGGCAAAAAGGGGAAACTTAATCCCCGATATGTGGGCCCTTACCAAATGTTGAAGCGTATTGGGGAAGTTGTATATGAATTGGACTTGCCAAATGAGTTGGCTTCGGTCCACCCGATATTTCATGTTTCTATGCTTAAAAAGTGTGTTGGAGACCCGGAGTCCATTATTCTCTTGGAAGGGTTGGGGGTAGATGAAAGTCTCTCTTATGAAGAAGTTCTGATAGAGATTCTTGACCGGCAAGTCAAGAAATTGAGAAACAAGGAAGTAGCTTCCGTTAAGGTTTTGTGGAGAAATCATCTAGTTGAGGGTGCTACTTAGGAGGCCGAGGCCGATATGAAGTCCCGATACCCTCATCTTTTTTCCTTCTTCTCCTACTCAATCTTGAGGTAAGTAGTTCCTCTAGAGTTTCCTTGTTTGGGAGTCATGTGTGAATTAAGTGTTTTCCATGATTTCCTTAAATGATGCATGTTCTTGAAGAGATTATTGTTTAATGTAAAAAATGAGTTTTCATGATTTATGTTCCTCATGTTGTTGTGCATTTAGTATGAGTTGCCTATTTGACTTCATGAGATGTATTGATGAACATGCTTTAGTATGCTCTTGAGAGAAAATTTCATATTTGGCTCCATGATGTTGTGTTGAGCATTATTTGGTTGGAGAATTCCTCCTTTGAAGATGGGAAATATTGAACTTTGTGCATATTGGGTTGTTAGATGTAGTTCCTACTCCCTTATGTATTGATCATGTTTGACATGGAGTTGAAGTTGCCTCCTTTGAATAAGTGCATATTGTGAATAGAACATTTGTGAATTGTGCATATTTTGATGTTTCAAGCATGATGGGCTGCTAGTTTTGAGTTTCTAATTCTTTAAAGTGTCTAGAGCGTCATTCGAGGATGAATGTCCCCAAGGGGGAGATATTGTTACGCCCCCTAAAACTAGAAGACTAACACGAGCCTAAATCATAAACTAGTGACTTAAATGGAGTCTATCGTAAAGATAAGAGTTGTAAAATAACCTCCTTTACTTAGTACTAGTGTTTTTGGGTATAAACGTCAAGGCATGACCCCCAAGGACCCCCCCCCCCCAAGAGTCCTTGAGGAGGACCAAGGGGGGGGCTGCAAAAAAGTTGTCAAATTGCAGCCTCACCCATTAATGGGCACCCACGAACCGTGGGTGAACCCATGCCCCGTAGGTGGGGGTCATGGGTCGAGGCTTAGCCTCCCTTGCATCCTCCAAGTTGCTGACCCAAACCACGAGTTGCCAGAACGACCCGTGGACCCACCCACGGTCCGTGGGTGGTGGTTCATGAGTGACACCTATAGGTTAGTTAATTATTTTTAGTTAGAGTTAAGGGAGGGGCTTAGGGTTAATTAATTAAACTAACTAGGGTCGGTTAACACTAATTAAAACTAACTATAAATACCTAATAGACCCCTAAACTAATTCATTTAGTTCATTCATTCAAGACCCCAACACAAAACTATTTCCCTCCCAAAATATTCTCTCTCAAAGACTCCATTGAAGAGCAAGAACAAGGTCAAGCTTAGGGTTCAAGGTCCAACTTTTTCACTCCAATTTTGCGGAAAAACATCAATTAGGGTATGGTAATCTTGATCCATGGAGTGCTTTCCTCCATGGAGCCCTTAAACTCTCCAATTTGAAACTAGGAAAAAATCTTCAAAGACCTAGAGTTTTCTTCTAATCATGGATTCTGTCTCAAATGATTTTCAAACACTTAATTGTCATATGTTATGGATTAATTACTGTTTTTAGGATGTTTTTATGGTAAATTTTCTATAAATCCATGAAATCCCTCTAACCCTAATTTTATGAATGCAATGTGGGTGAATTTGTAGTAAGGTCAATGGTATTGAATTGTTCTTGTTGTAAGGTGGTTTTTGATCATATTATTGTTCATGTTGAACATAATAACCCTAGATTGAAAGGGGGAGTATGATCCTTGATCCAAGATGGGTAAGACTTGAGGTTTATGCAAAATTATGAGTTACATGTATATGCACTATATGAACATGATTATAACTTTATTATTGTGTTAATTGAAAGTTCATTCTCATAAACACATAATGATCATGATGTGAAAGTTCTTCTCACTATGTTAGGGTTCTAAGGTTGAAAGTCCATTCTCACCTAATGAACGTATGAGCTATTATTATGAATTATGTTGAATGGAGGGTAAGATACTACTTCATGCTTGTAAATTCAATTCAAACACTAAATATGTAATTGTGGGAAGTAATGCTTAGCACTAAGTGGATATCGAATATGAGATGGAAATACCTCCGCTAGAGAGGACGGATTTCTATAATGTGTCTCATGAGATGGAAGCTCCCTCGCTAGAAAGGGCGAGTTTCTAGTAACAATCTTTGTATCCCATAACTATGTACCCTCATAGGTCTCTAGCTAGTGGATCCACCTAAAAGCTATACACTTAGTTCTACCTTAGGCAAGTAGGACACCTCTTTTCGGTGTGGGGCATGACACCGAATTCCATGTCTAGCTCACATGTTCTATGTCGGTTAAGGCTTATTCCCAAAGTAATGATGAAGGTAAAGTATTAACTGTGTTTTCTTAAGTAGTTTACTTAGCATAGGTAGGATTATGGGGTCTTACTTCTGCATGGCATAAGTAGACTTTGAGAGTATTCATGGTGGGTTCCTATTATGATATGATGACTTATACATTGATTATGCTTATGACTTGTGTCTTGTACCAGTTTACATGATGATTCTCAAACTTTATAAAATGCACTCTTTAACTAAATTGTCCCTTTTTGGCATATTTTGCATGTTTTTGTGCATGATTATCATACTTAGTACATTAAATGTGCTAGCCCATATTTCTTCTCTTCTCTAACAAGTATAGGTTCCAGCATGTGAGATGATTGTCCCCTTCTAGTTCAACCTTGGGTTGACTACTCTTTAAGCTTGTGGTATGTCCTCATGGATCCGAGGACAAGAGCTTTTATTTTGGTTTCCATTTCTTTGTTGTACTAGACATTTTCATATTCTCTATTGTAAGGGATTTGACCTTATTGTATTGAGATTCCGATTGTAGTAGATGGCCTAAATGAGACTATGTCTAGACTTCCTCTTTACCTTTATAAAGATTTCCTTTAAGACTTGAAATTGTGTTTTTATTCTCTATTATTCTATACTTATGTGATGATGCTAAGCTAATTGGCTTACTTGGGGCCTTTCGGGGTTCCATGTGCCATGTTACGTCTAGGAGGTACCCTTGGGTCGTAACACTACGAGGGTGGAAAAAGGAAACTCAGTAGTTTTGAGGTTGATCTAGAAGAAAGGTTGAAAGTATCTGAGTCCAAATTAGTTGTCTCTCTTGAAAAGAATTCACAACTAGGGAGGGAGTTAAGTCAGATCAAGGAGGAGCTAAATCATTCCCTAAATTGGACTGACTCACCTAAGATTATTTCCAACTTAGCTAATCAGAAGTTCAATAGTAGGAAAGGTTTAGGGTGTAGAAAGATAGAACCTCCCTACAACCCTCACAACAAATATGTTCCAGTCTCTGATAATCTTTTGTGTACTTATTGTGGAAGAAATGGTCACCTAAAGAAAATTTGTAAGTCTTTAAAAAAGGTAAAAGAAAAACAGGAGAACTTCTTTAAGTGAAGTAAAAGGAATGTAGAAAAGAAGAAGGTACATGGTCCCAGTTATAACTTTAGCAAGAATATTTTGCCCCCATGGACAGGAAGGTTTCTTATTAAACCTTTTGACAACTTTTGGGAACTCCATCTCAAGTGGGTTCCTAAATCTAATAAGTAATTCTTCTGCAGAAGAGAGGAAGCAGTCAGTGCTGGTACATGTAAAGTGGTTGCTCAAAGCATATGACTAGAGACACTCAAAACTTCCTCTTTTTGGAAGCACACCAGGGCGGTGGTGTGTCATTTTGTGATGGGAAAAAGGGACTCATTCTAGGTGTCGGGAACATTGGAAGATCAATGAGGCACTCCATAGACAATGTGTATTATGTGAGTGGCCTGAAGTATAATGTGCTCATCATTTCTCAAATATGTGATAAAGGGAATGAAGTAAGATTTGTGGCAAATCAATGTATAGTCACCAGTCTTACTTCCAACAAAGTTGTTTTAACTGCCATAAGAGTTAAGAACATGTACATTGCAGATATGGATTCTATAGAAGGAGACAATCTCACATGTCTCAGTGCTCAATCTGAAAATGAAAATCTGTGGTACAGAACACTGGGTCATGTAAGCTCTTCATTGCTGAACAAACTGGTTACAAGGACCTGGTCCATGGACTACCCAAGTTGAAGTTTTCTGAAAATAAAATGTGTGAGGCCTGTGTAAAGGGGAAGAAAACAAGATCACTCTTCAAGTCAAAGAAAGATGTCACCAAAACCAGGCCACTCGAGCTTCTACACATGGATATGTGTGGACCTATGAGAATCCAAAGTAGAGGTGGAAAGAGATTTATCTTGGTAATTGTCGATGATTTCTCCAGATTCACCTGGAACATGTTCTTGCGTTCAAAAGATGAAATAGCTGGAGTACTGATGACCTTTGCTAAGGGAATTGAGTTGAAGCTAAACTGCAAAATTGCAAGCATCAGATATGATCATGGTACCGAGTTTGATAATGCCCAAATTGAAGGCTTCTGTGCAGACCATGGCAATCACCACAACATCTCTGCTCCAAGAACTCCTCAGCAGAATGGAGTAGTTGAAAGAAAGAACAGGACCTTGGCGGACATCTCCAGAACCATGCTCATAGATTCAGGACTTGCAATGAGTTTCTGGGCTGACGCAGTAAATACAGCTTGTTATATCAGTAACAAATGTCTAATCAGGTCAGTACTCACGAAAACTCCATATGAACTGCTAAATGAAAGAAAGTCATCTATCAACCATCTAAACGTATTTGGATGCAAATGCTTTGTGTTGAATAATGGTAAAGATGATCTTGGAAAATTTGATCCAAGAAGTAATGAAGGAACCTTTGTGGGATACTCTGTATCAAGAAAAGCATACATGGTATACAACAAAAGAACCTCATGTGTAGAGGAGAGTGTACATGTCATGTTTGATGAATCTGGTGAACTAAAAAATTATGAAGGCATGGAAGATCTTGAGGTGGAGGAGCAAATGCCGATGCAGAAAGAAAACCTAACTCATGATGCTGTGATCGAAGAAAATAAGAGTAAAGGAAAGGGTGAAGAACACATTGAAGTACCTGGTCCCTTTGATGCTCCAGGCACTACTCATGAAGGAGAAACTCAAATTGAAGAATCAGAAGGTGATGTTTAAGCTGATGAACCTAACGAGGAGACTACAAGAAAAGCAGGATGGAAGCATCAATTGTCCCATCCTCTAGACAATCTGGTTTCTCCCCTTGAATTTAGAATTCAAACTTGATCCAAGGCCAGAAATTTGGTTGCCTTCTCAGCTTTTATATCCACTGTTGAACCAAATAACATCAAAGAAGCTCTATAGGATGCTGACTAGGTGAACTCAATGCAAGAAGAGTTGCATCAGTTTGAGAGAAGTAGATTATGGTACATGGTCCCCAGACCTCCTAACAGAACCATTATTGGGACCAAGTGGGTTTTTAGGAATAAGCTGGATGAGCATGGAACAATCACGAGAAACAACTCAAGATTAGTAGTGCAAGGCTACAGTCAAGAGGAATGAATCGATTATGATGAGACATTTTCACCTGTTGCAAGGATGGAAGCTATCAGAATACTAATAGCCTTTGCTACGTACATGGGGTTCAAGCTCTTGCAGATGGATGTCAAGAGTGTCTTCCTGAATGGTTACTTGAAAGAGGAAGTCTATGTCAAACAACCTACATGGTTTGAAGATGTCGACCTGCCCAACCACGTGTTGAAGTTAGACAAAGCACTGTATGGCCTGAAACAGGTACCCAGGGCTTGATATGAACGACTATCAAAATTTCTTCTTGAAAATGGGTTCAAAAGAGGAAAAATTGACAACACCTTGTTCTTAAAGTCAAGAGGAAAGGAGCTTCTGGTAGTGCAAGTCTATGTAGATGATATCATTTTTGGGGCTACCACAGACCCTTTGTGCAAAGAATTTGCAGCCTTGATGAGCAGTGAGTTTGAAATGAGTATGATGGGGGAACTTACCTTTTTCTTAGGTTTGCAAATTAAACAGCCCCCCAGGGTAAATCAATATGTCAGGAGAAGTACATCAAGGAACTACTCAAGAGGTTTAGCATGATGGAGGCCAAGATTATTGACACTCCAATGAGCACTAATGTCAAACTTGACAAAGATGAAGTTGGCACTGATGTAAATCAGACTATTTATAGAGGAATCATTGGATCTCTTCTCTACCTCAATGCAAGTCGACCTGGCATAGTCTTTACCATGTGAATGTCTGCCAGATTTCAAGCTGCTCCAAAGGAGTCACACCTGAAGGCGGCCAAGAGCATATTGAGATACTTAAAGGGAACACAGGACCTGGTCCTTTTCTATCCTTCTGATGACTATTTTGATTTAATTGGGTATGTTGATGCTGATTATGCAGGCTTTCTTGTAGATAGAGAAAGCACTTCAGGCATGACTCATTTTCTAGGGTCATCACTAATCTCATGGGGAACTAAAAAGTAGATTTAAGTGGCTCTATCAACTGCTGAGGATGAGTATGTGGCTGCTGCTTCTTGTTGTGCTCAACTCTTATGGATCAAGCAATAGCTCGAAGATTTTGGTGTTCTCACAAACATTATTCCTATCATATGCGACAATACAAGTGCAATGAACATAGCCAAGAATCCTGTACATCATAAGAGGACCAAACACATAGATGTGAGGCATCACTTTCTTAGAGACAATGTTGATAAGAAAAATGTGGTGATGAGGTACTGTAAGACAGAGGATCAAGTGGTTGATATCTTCACCAAGGCATTGAGTAAGGAAAACTTCATCAAGAACAAACTGAGTTTGGGGATGCACAAGATTACCTGATTTCACAACAAGTTTGCATGAAGCCTCTTGTCTGACTATGCTAGGGAGGACATGTATCTATACTTGTCGTATTGCTTAACATATGTGAATTCATAACTGGTACCTAACTATAGGTACACACTTATGGCATGTTAGCTAAAGGGAAGATCTAACCATAATAGGCAGGGCTATCTATAGAAAGGGACCTGGTCCCCAAAAAGGTTAATATCACTTTTACTACACAATTTTCTGGTAACGGTCACTGCCACATGTCTTTTCCCTATTCTTTGTGTCAGTTACAGACGTCTTTTCAGTTTTAAAACCAAGGGTCACCACTGTTCAGGGACCCAATTCTAGCTTAAATACACTCTTTTGTTCACTTTTCGAACAAATCAAATCTTTCGAAGTAATTTCGAATTTTCTCCCTGCATTGCAACTGTCTTCTTCTTGTCTCTTGAGAAAATGTTGAATCCTTCTTCTTCCTCAAAATCTCTTCTCTCCCAAGAAATTGAAAACCTTAGTTCATTCAATTTCTCCATTCCTCCTCCCAAAGGTTCTCCATCTACTCCAGTGTGAAACTGGTGAATCTATCACACCCCACACTGAAGTATTGGAGTCTTTTGTACCCAATCCAGCAAATATCTTGCCTTTTTATCCAACTTTAGTTCTATCAGGTAAGGACTCCCAAAATTATGAGGCTCAGTCCGTTGTCAAACCTGGGACTGAAACACCTATTGAAGATCTAAAGGTTGTGTCTCAACCAAGGCTTGTGTCGTCTACAATGTCTGAAAGGTTGTTTGAAGAGGATTTTCCTGAGGCTAAGGGTATTGAATCTAACATATTTGCGGCGGCAGAGGAACTGATGGTTGTGTAAAGTCTTGCCTCACTTAGAGGAGACATTCACACAACTCTTCTTAACGAAGTGTGCAGATTGCTGGAATGGGTCCCTCACAGTGTTCATCCTATGTTTGACCAAACCCATGAAACTGTGGGAGTTGACAGTGAAGAAAAGGATGAAGAAGTTCCTTTAGTGTGGTCTAGAAAGAGGGTCCGAGGAGCAAATGCTTTAAGTGTGTGTGTTCCAAATCTAGAACAAACAGAAGCTCTTCACGAAGAGAAAATTGAGGAGGAGCCTACTAAATCAAAAATGAAGAGAAAGAGTAATGAAAAAGGAAAAATGGTGGAATCCTCTAACAAAGGAGATAAAAAGAGATATGTTACCAGAGGAACAGTTCAAAAACTGCTTGGAGATGATTTGGAAGCAAATGAGGTACATACTACGAGACTTCGAAGACAAAGAAAGCTTCGTCGTGAGCCAACTGAGGAACCTACTTCATTGCCTCAAGAAATAGGCTCAAGCGAATAAGAATCTGAGGATATTGCTAGCGCAGTGGTGAAACGGAAGAAGGAAGCAGAGGAAGAACGAGTCAAAGCCAAATGAGGTCCGACATCCCTAATGAGTCCACGATTTGGACTCATTTAGGGCTTTATTTTAATAGATTTAGTGTTATCAAATGTATATTTTGTCTCAATAACTGATGTAAATCCTTGAATTTCAGGTATTTGGACTTAGGGACAAAAACATGGACACTATTGAGCAAAAAGGAAAAAGACAGCTGAAAGAATAACGAAAAGAAGGTCTGAGGAATGCCTAAACCATTGGGCGAGTCATCGAATGGCCTTGGTCTCGCCTAATGTTCAAGTGTGCCAAGCCCTGAAGGAGAAAATCAAGTCAGTGATAGAAAGAAGCAGTTGGTGAGTCGCCGAACAGTTTTGCGATGCAGTGCCTTATCGCCCAAAGTTATAGGACCTCAAGGATGCTGAAGGCAAAAGTAAAAAGGTAATACAAATGACCAAAGGGTGGATCGCTGAGTGGATCGGCGATCCCGACTAACTGCGCCGACTGAACCTTCGCAGCACACTTTTTGACAACTATAAATACTTGTTTAAATTTTTATCTTAGTATCTAATTGAACATTCAGTAGTTTTTGAAGTTTAGAACTTAGAACTGAGTTTGAGAGATATTTTTCCTTAGCTTTAAAGATTTGAAGATCTCTATTTCAGAAAAATTAGAAGTGGGTATTGAAGGTTCTTCATCTTAGACATTTGTAAAGACAATATTAATCGTACCTAGTTGATGGAAACACATTTCGGTATCGATTTCTATCTTTTTACAATGTCTAGCTAAAACCCCAATTCTTGGGGTGTGATTATGTGATTATGGGTTGAATTAACTGCTGGGTATTGCTAATTGATAGTTTATTTGATGTTTAAAAGTGATTTCGTTCAGTAGTTGTGGTTGAAATTAATGGGTTGTAATTGCAAATACAATCCTAACTTCGTGTTTTTGGCTTGCTCGAGAGAGAGGTTTTAAAACCAAAATTGTTGAATCGATGGTCAGTGGGTATTGGGTTGTCATGGGTTCATCTCAAGAGAGTGAACCCTAAACCCTTTTCCACACATTCAGCTAGAGCGAGTGAATGGAGTAAAGCGAAGGTTGTGCTTTATTGCGGCTTATTGGTGTTTGAGAGAAACCAATTTGATCCGGGGTAAATTGTTCGAGAGAAAGTTTACCCCTACTAAAGTCTAGCTTATTCACTAATTTGCAGCGGTTTACTATTAATTGCAATTACCCAGTTGTTTACCTTAGCCCATAATCCTATCACATCCCAAAAATCCTATCTCCATACTCGTATTTTTGTGTTATTTACTATTTTAGTTGATAGTACAAACAAACCCCCTTTGATATTTGACACTTGTGTCACCCCAAACTTCATAAATGTTTTTAGCTATAATTGACTTGAGCATATTTATGCTTTTTTATTGATTCTTGAGTACGAACCACTCCCTTGGGACTCGACCCCAACTCACTAGTTGGGTTATATTACTACTCACGATCGTTGACACTTAGTATTGGATGAAGTGTCCTGATACGTGAAATCAAAATGGCGCCGCTGCCGAGAAGTGGTGTTACTTGAGAATTTTTAGTTAAGTTGAATTTTTGTTGTTGTTATTTATAGTGATACTTACCTAATTTTTAGTTTTGTTTTGCTTGTTTGTGTATTAAAACAGGAAGTATTAGTGTGAACGGCAGGAATGGCAGCCAAGTAGGCTATCAAGATTACATCGGAAACCTCAACTATGTCAACGAGCCTCATGCTAATGACCCCTATCTCATGGGAGGTATTGGTGCCATTCGCTTGCCTCCGGCCGAAGGGAATGCGGTGTTCCACATCACGAGTACTATGTTGCAACTCTTGAAACTAAAAGGGATTTTCAGTGGTTTGGCTCATGAGGATCCTCATGAGCACATTAGAAACTTCGTGGATGTATGCAGACCATTCTCCTTCAAAAATATCTCCCAAGAATCGGTTCAGTTGAGGTTGTTCCCATTCTCTTTGATGGGAGAAACGTACAACTGGCTGGCTGAATTGCCGCATGAATCAATCACTTTATGGGAGGAGTTGGTTACCGCATTTCAAGTGCGAATTTTCCCCCCCTCAAAGATGATGACTCTTCGGGATAGCATTGAGGGATTCAAGCGTCTAGAAGGCGAGCCAATTCATGAAACTTGGCTGCAATTCAAAAAGTTGGTGCTTCAATGCCCAACCCGTGGCTTGCCTAATAACGTGTTGCTACAGTATTTTTATCGGAGTCTTCACTCGGTAAATAAGGGTGTTGCTGACCAACTTTCTCTGGAAGGTTTGATGCAGCAACCTTATGTGATAGCGGCTCAGCTCTTGGATGGCATGACTACCATAAACAGGGTGTGGTATACCCGTGAAGACCAAGTCTCCCCTCTCACGTTCAAGTTGACTAAGGAACTGATGGAGAAGGACCAAGAGAGGGATCAGAACATGGCTAAGATCATGACACAACTTGACATTTTGTCTAAAAATGTCATGGGAGCTGGTGCTCGAAGTGTCAATGTCGTGGGTGTTGGGTGTGCTAATCCGGGTGAGTCCAAGTTTGAGGCCTTGTATAATGAAAAGGTAAATTTCCTAGCCAACCAAGGTGGTGGTTATCGTTCAAACTACCCGAGGTAGGGTGGTAACCAAGGTTGGAGTAGGGATGAAGGTTGGAAGATCGAGATCGTGAATGGAGGGACCGTAATCCAAATTGGAAGGATAGGGAGAAGGATAGGTATGTGCCTCCCCACGAGCGCCAAAAGCCAAAGGATTCGGAAGGTGGTAGGTCTGAGAATATGCTTTCTTATATCCTCAACAAAGTTGAGGGGTCGGACAAGATCTTGAAAGAGATGAAAGAAGACGTGTCGACCCTTAGCCAGACCGTCACCTCCCATTCAGTGTCGATCAAGAAGTTGGAGACCTAAATGGGTCATATCTCATCTCATCTAAACCCGAGATAGCAAGGGGGGTTTCCTAGTGATACTATGGTCAACCCCAAGAATGAGGTTTGAAGGTGGACTTGCGTCGTGCCACGAAGTTAACTAAGGCACTGCTTGGGAGGCAACCCAAGTTTTATTTTCTTTCTTTTTAAGTTTGCAATAATGGTGTGTTGAATGTGCAGGACAAAGTGTGGAAAGTGAGTGAAAAGTGCAAATAAGCGAGCCAAAGGTCCAGTCGGTGCATCGCCGAAGAGGTCATCGACCCTGACCTAGACCGTCGTTGGACTCAAGCCAATTTTAAAGTGGAGTCTGTAAAACTCGACGAGCCCAGGAAATTATTGGCGAGTTGCCGACCAGCTCGGTGATCTCGATCTTATCCATCGTTTGGACCCCAGATTAACTGGAGGTCCTGTAAAACTCGGCCAAGTAAGTTTCCACTCGGCGTGTCGCCGAGTGGATCGGCGGGCACGACTAAAGTCGCCGAATGGGTGAGAACTGGATGGTTTTTAAAGGCCAAAGGTTTAAACTTTCAAACTCTTTCACTTTCCCTCACTTTTAATCATCATAAACTCACACCTGCACTCTAGTTTCTATCTTATCTTAATTGCCATTAAAGGTTGGTTCTCCGAACCCCGAGTTTATTTTTATCGAATTTGTACTCTTATGTGAATGATCTTATCTTGTTGAAGTGTGCTTGTCACGACCCAGGGGTACCCCCTAGACGTAACATGATGTACTTAACCCCGAAGGAGTCTCATACAAGCCCTTAGCATATCATACACATAGATTCATAGAAATGATGCGGAAAATTTAAAACTTTTTCTTTACAATCAAAGTCATTTTATAAAACAAACGGGAGTCTAGACATTGTCTCATTTGACCATCTAATACAATCAAATACATTTGAATAGGGACACAGCCCTTACAATAGTTTCTAAATGAAAATACTAAAATAAACATCTAAGTAAAATACTTGCCCTCGAAGCTTGAGGACTCACCAACTAAGCTTGGGAAGCTAACTAATCCAAGCTTGAACCAAGGATACCATCTTTTAGAACCCAATCCCTACACTTGTAGAAAACATAGAAATATGGGTTAGCACAAAATTTACTAAGTATGGTAGCCATGCATAAAAACATTTAAAACATACTTAAAAAGGGACATTTAGTTGAAACCATGCTATATGACAATTTTGAATATCATCTTAAAAGAGTTGTAGAACACAAGTCATAAGCAACTCACATATATTTCATCAAAGCACAAAGGATAACAACATCACCAAAAGACATAGTGCAAATATCATCATCATAAGACATAATGCATATGCATAACCAAATATCAAGATCATCTCATCATAATATAATAACCACATAAGTAACCCTAGGTTGCACTTGTGCCATGTGTAGATAAAGCCCCATAACCCTATCTACACTAAGTACCACCTTTGGATCACCATGCTCATACTTATCTCACATTAGCCTCATCCATAGTTCATACACATAGTCAGGAAACATTCATAATCACTATCTCATGTTAAGTAAAGTCAACTATAATAATAACTCAAAAGGAGCATGCATTAACTCATAGACCATCATAATGAAATGGAACCACACCATGGATACTTTCAAAGTCTACTTGTGCCATGTATGAATGGCATCCCATAACACCCCTCATACTAAGTAGATCATCTCAAGGAGCCATTAGTCATAGTTCATGCAACATATTCATATTCATAGTTCATATACATAAGAGAAACTAACCATAACCCCTCTTGAAGTCTACTTATACCATGCATAAGTGAAGTCCCATACCCCCACTCATACTAAGTAGAACCTCTTAAGAAGTCATAGCTAGGGTCCATGTTCTTAACATAATTCATATTCTTACCGTATAGGGAAATTTAGCCTTAACCGACATAGACCATGTGAGCTACATGGAATTCGGTGTTCTTTCCCCACACCGAAAAGAGGGGTCCTACTTGCCTAAGGTAGAACTAACATAATTAACTTTTAGGTGGATCAACTAGCTAAAGACCTATGTGGGCACATAGTTACGGGACAAGAAAATTGCTACTAGAAACCCGAACTTTTTAACGTAAAAGGTTTCCATCTCATGAGATAACTTACATTGAGAAGCCGAACTTGCTAACGTAAATGCTTCCCTCTCATTTTCATGTCCACTCGGTGCTAAGCATAATTCCCTTTAAAATTCATATTAAGTCTTTACTTAAGTTCATGTTCATAAAAGAATGCACTAATCATTCAAGTCAACATGGTATCATAATAGCTCATCTATTCATTATGTGAGAATGTCCTTTCAACCTTGTAATCATCAATATGTGAGAAAACCTTTCACATCATAATTATAGTGTGTTCATGAGATTACCCTTTCATTCAACACAACAATCCTACCAGTCTTAACATACCATACATAGTCATAACATATCATACATAGTCATAACATGTCATACATAGTCATAACATATCGTGCATAATCATAACATATCATACATAGTCATAACCTATCATACATAGTCATAACATATCATACATAGTCATGTGTATGGGTATAGGAAAAAAGGATCTTGCATCCATACCACAATATACACAATAATTAAACACCTCCACCTTTCAAGTTGATCAATAGTTCATACACAATAATTAAACACCTTCACCTTTCAAGTGGATCATCATGGTCATGTACATTCATGCATAATAGTATGTAAAGGTGCATATGAGAACTAACCTTTTACTTGACACCATAAATACATCATAATCATATCTATTCATGGAGTGTATGTATACTTTTCCTTACAATGACACAACCACCACAACATTATCATCATAGACACTTCCCTCTAAAAGTGTTCATAAGCATGTACATAATATCACAATCATGCATAATTCACATATATTGTATTCAAGGATCATAGACCGTGTAAATCAACACATCTAACATTTATTATAATAGACATGGATATAATCTTGATTCAAGTAGTTCATTCATGGCATGCATAAGCTCATATACTCATATTGAAGGTCATGTGGGTAAGGTCCTTCCACAATAGTACCATATATAATTCAATATGCACAATAGCTCTCTTCTTAAAGCCTCGATATTCATAGTTCATTCCTTTTAGCTTTCACATTTAAAGCTCTAGGATTCATCTTCATATTATGAGCATTACTCTCAAGAAATACCTCACATGGTCATCATGTAAACCTAACTCTCAAGGTAGACTAACCACATGCTTCATTCTTACTCAATTATAGTCATACAACATAAAGTAAACTAAATATAAATACTACTTCAATCATGATTCATCATGTAAGACCTAATCAAGTTAGTTCATACCTACAAGATTCAATCATAAGCAATTCATGTCTAGGTGATCTAATCTAAGGCAATTCACCAAGAAGTTCATCAATCTTAGAAGGTCACATCTAACCCCTCAATTTGCCTCTTTCATGACATAACCCTAGGTCATATCAATTTAACCTTAGAATCTTAGGTTAATCAAGAATACATGTAAAATTATACTAAAATCAAGTAATTACATCATAATCAACTCACATTCAATCAATTGAATCAACTTCCAACAACATTCATAATGTAGAGAAGAGCCATAGCTAGGATTGGGGAAAACTCATGGATTCTTTTAGAATTCAAGTTAAAATCATCTAAAATAATCATCAATAACAAACATAATTCAATATTTAAGAACAACTTTGAAAGGAATCCACGGGGTTGAGTTGAAACCCTAGCTTTTGGAGATTTCTAGAATTGAATTAAAAGCTTTTGAGAGGGCTCCATGGGTGATAGCTACCCATGGATGAAAACTACCATACCTTGTAGTAGATTCACCATGAAATTGAGAAGAAAAGTTGAGTTCTTGAGCCCTAGACTTCAGTTCCTTCTTCTTCTTCAATGGGGGTTTTCTAGAGAGAGAAATATTTGAGAGAAGAGGGATTTGGGGTTTTGATTTTGGGTCTTTGAATAAATGATTTAATTGGGTGAGTTTTTGGTTTAAAATGACTTATATATGGGTCATAGGCTTGGGCAAAAAGAGATATCATTGAGTTAAAATAATTGGGAAAAGACCTAATAAGTTACTTGCTGGAAACTGCCGAAATAGCATGACTGAAGCCTTCATGGACCGTCATCATCACCACGGCCCGTCAAACGGGTCGTGAAGAATTTTCAGTATGACAGTGCTTCACTATTTCGGGCATACCTTTTTACTCTGAGATCGAAATTGGGCAAACTCGGTGGCGTTGAAAAGAGGACTCAAAGACTTTTAATTCTATAGGTCATGGAACACCTAGTTCATTTTGATCTATGAGATATGATCATTTGAAGTTGACCATACACTCTAAGTCCAATGAAAACCCTACACGGATGATTTCACGGTGAGTGTATGACTTCACGGACCGTTATGATGCCCTTGGCCCTTGACCAGTAGCCTAGCTTGCTACCCCTTAACCTCCTAAAATCCAACTCATAACCAGGACCCCTCTCACGGCCCGTGGTGGCCTTCACGAGCCGTCTAGTGGCTCATGGGGAGGGTCCCTATTTTGGGCAACCTTGTGAAGCTACTGCCTAGCCACCACGAGTGGTCCCACGATCCGTGGTGACCACCACGAGCCATCTAGGCTCTCGTGGGAGGTGGCCAGCCTTCTTTAGCTACTGCCTAGGTATCATGGGCACCACCACGAGTTGTGGTGGCCTTCACGACTCGTGTGGGCACTCGTGGAGGATGCCAAGGCCCAATTCTCTAGTTCATGCCTAGCACTTAACCCCTAGTTTGGTCTACTAGATTATGGGGTGTTACAATGTTGGGCCTCTCTAAGCTTAATCGTTGTTTGATTGCCTATTTTTAATTCGATATCCTTGCTCGTATTGTTTTGATTATAAATTCTCAAAACTTGGTGCTTTTAAATGAATTAAATTTTGTGGGGTTGTTCTTGCATGTTGTTTAGTTTAGTTGGGTGAAGTCTGAGTAACCCGTATTTGTGCCAAAAGACATAATTTGCCTAATGATAGAGCGAGTGATGTCATTCTTAAGGGCAAAAGTCGTCAATTGGCCAAATTTGGCTAAACCGAGAGAAGTTTGAGTACCCCGGGGTGATGGGTGTTATGGGTCTTACTTTAATTTTACCAGTGCATGCTTTGATTTTGTTTGGGGGTTGCGGGGTTGAATTCGAGAAGTTGGGTTGAAGGTAGGCACGTTGGGTCGTTTGGCGAGCTGGGTCGAGCTCGCCGAACCACTCGGC